>JAHZNB010006280.1:0-12539 GCA_027744295.1 Callyntrura guangdongensis
AATGCGGAAAAGAATGCATTGGTTTCTTTCCCAAGAACCCGGATAAATGTAGCAAAATACGAAAATTACTTTTTACTGCATCAATACTACGAGGTGTATGTATGAATGCTGGCAAATGTAAAAATGAGCAGCTTTTGTTTTGCTTGAACGCACCTTCTTTTAATTATACACAGTATTAAACTACGTGTGCGTCAACTTCGGGGTTTTTGGATTAAATATAGATATAGAGCAAGCATAAACGAATGAATTAAGATTTAACGAGCAGTGGATTTTTGGGGGCAGAGTGAGTGCAGTGGTAAAAGTTTTTATACACAAACACACACCCTGCCGAAAGAAAAACATTGGAATGTTTCCTCCACTATTTGCTACACTCTCCATTTCCAATGTGTACAGCTATGTAAAAGAGTGTGACACTCGGGAACGTAATTCTGTGTCGAAGATTTAGTGGAAAAGCAGAGAGCATTGCAGAGGTTTCACTCACATTTTGTATGGCTTGCTTTATTTGTAGACACTTTTTGTGACTTTTTGAGCAACCCCTTAACCATACAGATAACCGATGTTACTTTAGACAAGAACAACAATGTCAGTTTTACAAAGTCACGCTTTTCGACTTGTTACAACAACACTTACCCTCCCTGACAATACATAAAGAAGCGGACGACTTTCTCTTCTCACTCACATGAGCTTTATACATGATCCGGATAAATCTCGTCTGATAGTTTTGCCTTCCACCAAAAACCAACCTCCGCAAGAACGAAGAACAAGTAACAAAAAGTGTTTGAGTAGGAAACTACGAGCTTTTTTATAACTGAACGAGCAAAACAGAGAGTGAGAAAGTGAAGAGTCTCTCTTCTCAGCTCGTACAAGGCACACATTTCACTTTTTACTGTTGACATTACTCCTTCCTATTTCGCTCACATTTTTTCGTTCCTTCTTGGGGGTTTTCCCGATACCCGGAACTTTACAACATATTGTCGTCGTGATAAAAAAAAGTGATGTTAGCTTGCCTTGTTGTGGTTTAGATTAGATTCGTTACATCAGGGTTGTATTCCGCGTAAATGTGATTTTCCACTGGTATTTCGTTGTAAGTCTTTTAGAAATTTGAGATATGTACGTTTAATGCACCAATATTATAGCTTGCCGGAAGCCGTTCTGAAAAAGATTTGCTTCATTTGGAAAGCTGAAAAAAAAACATGTTTTTTTTTGTGTACCCATGATAATGTCGGACGCTCTGTATTATCTCTGTGTCCCAAAATAGGTGAGATTAAAGGACATATAAACAAATTTATGGCATCAGCGATGACTCACCGGTAGCTGGGAACGTGTTATAACTTCCTGACTAGTTTTCATCATTTCACAAAATGGAGTGAAAACTGAAAAAGCAGCAGTTTGACAAAAAATATTCTATTCCATCACTCTCTTTTCCTTAAGCTGGGAACGTGTTATAACTTCCTGACTAGTTTTCATCATTTCACAAAATGGAGTGAAAACTGAAAAAGCAGCAGTTTGACAAAAAATATTCTATTCCAACACTCTCTTTTCCTTTTTAGCAGCTAAAAATCTAATGCACCTCACAATAGAATGCTCTATCATTAATACAATATTACGTTGGCATTAATTCATTACAACGTAGCGCTTCGTGTTGAACATACATGCATACTAAAATGGCCCTTTCCCTTTAATTTGATGAGTTATCAGTTTTCTCCAAAACTCTTCGTAGGTTAACGAAGAGCTTGTGTTTCCAACGGACATAATCTTGTAACGCTGTCACGTTTCCTATTTAGCTTGTTCCCATTTTTACACCAACTTGTAGGACCTCTGGCAAATTCTGTGGTACGTTAGACGCCACAATATTACTTCTTAATAACTAAACAGTATTTGATTGTAAAAGTCATTTTTTTCTTCAGGTTGTTGATTAACTTTGTGATAGCCTAAATGTGCACCAATTTGCTCATGTACTACAGAAGAAAATGCGTTGTATATGCTAATGTCTGGTAATGTGCCTCGTACGACTCATCAAGATACCCTTAATATCGCAGTATCTAAATATTAAAAGAGACTGTTAATCAAAAAGGCAAGAGCTACTTCGTTCTTCCTAGCGTCACTATGAACAAAGCTAACAACCCGTGCTCTGCATACATGTTATACTACACATCATAGCGGCTGCTTTGTTTAAAGGAAGGCTACGTAGTTGCAGCCACTTCACTGGCACATTTTTTGACGTTCACAGGATATGATATTGTACGACCATGTAACTACATCATGAGCTCAGCAGACTTTCCATTCTAAACGTGTTATTCTTATATGTGTAAGAATGGAGTTAGAACAATAGCTTGTGATTCTGAGGAAAATTTTCATTTCCCTACTTTCCAAGTGGTCCTGTTTATACCATTTTCTCTGAAATTTTGTAAAAAGAGAGGAGCGAAATGGGAAGCCTATAGCATATCCAAAGAAGGAAAATTGGAAGACTAGACGAACCCACCAGACTCCATTTAGTACAATATGTACAACGGAATCATCAATCTTTATAACCGTGTAATTGTGGTTCCTTTCTCCCTCCCTTTTCTCCACGACACACTGCAACACTTGAATTTATGCAGTTTTCCCTTTTGTCTCTATTAAAACACAATCTACAAGTTGCCGCCAGCTATTTCTCGCTTATGAATACTGTATTGTAGAATATTATGCATTCATAAAGATTCCTAATGAATTAATTATGGTTCCGCTAATCGTCTGCTGAAACGGCTCGTTCTTTTGATTTCGCTTTTTACGCCTTCCGTTCCGTTGAACCAACAGGCAACACAGACTTGACGCACACACACAAGTCCCTGGGTATGTATATATAATAAACAGCACATCGATTATCCTTCGGGTTGCATTTACTGTATACCTACGTGGCCCAGTAGTCCGTACTCATTTCGACACGTTCCATGTTAGCTTCGGATAATAAATGTCATGTCCATATACGAGTAAGTCTTGAGGTTGTCAGCCGTAAACCACGGTCATGTCATCGAGTCATTCAAATTTAACAATGGTGTCTTGTCTTACAAAGTATGCATTATAATGTGCTGTACAGTAAAACAAGCATTCACGCTACCTCACTCTCATGTAGCACCAAGTAAAGCTGAGAAGGCACACAGGTTTTTTGGCTGCCAATGCCACCGTTTTCTCATTCAATTGCCTCGATCGTAGATGTCTTACACACTATACCCGAAATAAAGGAAATCCAGTAGGGGAACCAGAGTGCACGCACTTTTGTTGTCGATGATGACGCTGAAAGTTGAAAGGGTTTTGTAAATAAACAGGAACAACATGTTTGGTGTGTGGAACGTGGATTGCAACAACCGAGATTTTTATACTACCTACTCTAATAAACAATGAACAACTTTACAATAGCGTCTGCTTATATACAGAAAACACGAGAGCTTGAAATAACTAACAAGATGCATATTATTTCTGGGTGACCTGTATATACGAGTATATCAGTGTCACAGTACCACACACAGTTAATACCAGTAAAAGTCTGTAAGTGAAAGCGGTTTGATATTACAGCTATAGCTTATATCGGTATTTTGGTAAGCACTAGCCATCAACTCGTCTATCATGAGCTTGTAATGTGGCCTTACTTTATTACTACCTTCTTGTAATTGCTTGATGCATTGCGTGTGTACCTATAGGTTTGGTGCATGCTCTTCATAACAACAGCTTCACATACTCCAAAAGAGTAACAACAACAACACCACCACCACTGCCACTACCACCTTGCCACAAAATGTATTGAGTTGAGTTCATCGTTTTTTGCAGTGATATCAATGGATTCCAGCTACCTCCCTGCCTAGAGCTGCACGGGGGCGAAAAGACTTCATAGAGTGTGTAAACCACGATGTGATAGGGATACTATACGATAAAATACTTGCAATAAAGATTTTCTCCTGTACAATTCACCTGACTCCGAAAAATGGTAGCGTGCACTTTCTAACTATGACCAAACTCCTTCTTGAATTCATAAACATTTATTGCATTGTGTAGTGCCGACTGGTATATCAGCAAAAAGCTCGTTTTCAGTTAAGTAATGTACTCATATACCCAAAGTAATATGTCATGACCATGTTCCCTCTCGTTTCATACAAACACATATTCATACACAGAAAGAGGAAATAAACTGACCGGCTCCGGTGAGATTATTGAGACTTTACTTCATTCGGAGAGCAGCAAATAAACAAACTTTGATTTGATGCTTGCTACCATATTGCCGCAATGTGCTGCTGTTACATTGTATATGTCGTGTGTAGAGATATTAGTATATTAAGCTTTTTTTCAAACCCTTTTTCACATCATCACCGTCGCATGACATTTTTCTTTATCGGACGACTACCATGTAATGGTAGTCACATGAATTTTAAGGGGAGTAGAGAATAATAATAACGGACATAAAACTAATAATATAACATGACATTAGCCTTCATACTTTATTGCTTTGATATTCCAATCTGGAAACCGGAATTATACGCACGGAGGCAACAAAGTAAAAAGGGGGAAAAGTTTCGTTAGTGGCGGAGGTATGCTATGATGTGTGTATGTGTAGTGGTTGAAGGGGGAGAGAAGAATCTTTTTATGAAGAAAAAGAGATTCTTGCGTGGTCGTTGTTTGTGTCGGTGCATATAATCCATTCTTTTATGATGTATACGTACCATTTTCTCTCCCATAAAATGCAAGCAAAGCAAGCATTTACCTTGTTAAATCTTGTCGATCTGGCGTCACCATCTTCATTTCGTGTTTGAGGAGTTTACTTTGGAATCCAATGTAGAGCTGCGTCGTCCTACCCTGATTGTATGTTAACGTCAGTTACTCTTACCGTGTAAGTAAGGACATTTAAATGTCTATGTAAATCAAGGCTCGATATTTAAGCAAAGTGCTCTCCGCTATGCTGAACCATAATCGGATTTTAATGAACCAAAATGGTATGTCAAATATTATCAATTTTGATAATCAGGATATCAAAAAAATTTCTTTGCAATGATGATGATCCCTTTTAAACGCGTTTTAGCCTACAAAAAAGTGCTGTGATTCCAAAATTGGACTATCCGAAAAGCAGGTTTTAAATTTTGTTCACAACTTTGTTCCTAATATACTGTGTGTGCTGTAAATATGATATACGAGTGTTTATCTGCATAAATATCCACTTTGGGAGTACTGAGTACCTACTAACTATCTAGTTGAGAAAAAGTTTCGTAATGGTAGTATGCAGTAAGACGCTCGGATTTAACGATAGAGGTGCTATCAGAAAGTACAAATATTCTTCTTTAGGCATTGTTATTATTATTATTATAGACTATTAGTACGTTAGCAGAGGCAGGTCCTTCCCCCTCCTGAGAGAAAGCGTAATATTAGTTAAGTAAAGCCAGTAATGTGTCCGGCAAGAGTCCCAAAAATTACCTTTAGGTAAATGGCAGGAAGGTAAAAATGACTACATGACTACGTAAGTGCTTGCAAAAGCGGGGAAAGTCTTGTTCAGGTAAGGAAAGTACATGGTTGTTAGAAATAAAAGTATTCTCCAATAAATGACGGTTTAGGTGGAGCGACAGAAAAAATTCGAACCCTGCAACTATTTTCACATTAAAGGAGATTAACGAGGAGAGTCAAATTACCCTTTTTATGGATGGCTCAATAATCTCTGCATAATATCAACATCATTTACTTTACGACAAGTTTTACCACTTGATCGTCTCTTGTTCATTGCTCGCTTCTTACCGCCCGGCGTATGGAGACTAAGAAAATATACTAAAACTAATGCATATAAAAATGAATCCATAATTGGCATCTATAAAAGTTTGATCATAAAAAAATTCATTCGTATCTTTTTGTAATGGACCAATTTCCACTCGAGTTATTACTACTATGTACCACACCATGTTTGTGTGTGCAACTATGTATCAATGTATCTACCCAGGTAAAGTTATAATCACGCCTACGTAATATTGCGTCTCGGATTTTATAACACTTTTCTTCCCTTTTCAAGCTTTATTTCATATTAAGTATGTTTAAAAACTACGTCGTTTATTTATTTATGAAATACAATTGTTTAAAAAGCGAATATTGTAATCATGAGTCATCATGAGGGATATAGTTTTTTCCATTACTTAAAGTACTAACTAGTATTGCATTGTGTTACTTGCATCATTCTTTTATAACAAAATATAAGTGTAGTTTTTTTAAATCAAGATTAAATTCATACATTTTGAAAGCTCATAAAATTTTACAGCGAAGGGAGTTCACGGAAAGCTACAATTTATGGTTGGTTGTTGGATAATATTGTATTTTATTTGTGTCTTTTAAACTGGCATATAGGTACGGTACGTTTGTTTGTTTACGATTTACGATACAGTAAAACATGGTATTTCTGCTGCTGTAATATTCCACATTCCACAAGCTATAAACCGTTATTAAGATGTTTGTAATTGTGAGTTGCTCGCTAATTGATACGATAAACAAGAATGTAGTCAAATCGGCAATGGGCAGACATAACCACACAAAGTGTTTTTATATTTGAAATTAGCTTACCAATAGTACAGCACGGATTTTTTTGTTCGATTTACTCTAAAACTCTAAAAGAGCTTTGCATGTTTAAACCGCTACAAGTGATCTATTTCAGGGGAAAAAATATCGTGAAGAGAAAGCAAAACTACAAACACACACACAAGTATATATTTTCCTTTGAAGATTGCAACAACACGCGACACATAAATTTATCTGGAAACAAGTTTCACTGTGTAACTACAAATTTTTCTTGAATTATATAAAGGGAAGCATGTTAATGGTCAAGTCCACAAGGAAAAGAAAACACGTTAAAAGATATTAGGTATTTCTTGGGTATAACACACACGGTATGTATTTTTACCTTCTATTTTCCTTTTATGTAATCGATATTCAACCCAAACGACCGATCAACTCGATTCCCCACGCACTGTACATTATGCTATATCATGAGAACTGTAACATTAGTCACATGTATAACGATAGTATGACAATAGACTATTATTATTACAAACCAGACGAGTTGTAATCATCGAACCAAGAAGTTTTTTTTCGTGCTTTAACATGAAATACAACCAACCATTTGTCTGCATCGAGAAAATAATAATTGTGAACTCATGCAAGAAAATCCCATCTTTGGCATGCAAATTTGAATGCTATGTGATGGCTGACTGGACAACTTTACAGTTCATGTATTCTTGTTCCGCGTTATGCAGTTTCTATTTTTTCAAATGAATTTGCTTGATAAACAACATACATTTCGTGTAGAACAAGAAAGTTCATTTTATAAATACACAAACGCATCGGTATAGTATTGTATTATATTGACCGTTTATAACGTCACTGCTAAGTTCAAAGTCTCTCAAACTGTTTTTATTGGAGAAAATGAGGAATAATTGGAATAAAGCAAAACCACATTCTATTCTTTCTAAAGATGCATTTTACCGGTTGTTCATTTTTCTAAAGAGCACTGCAATGGTTGCAAACAAAATGAAAGTGATTGACTAGCTATTTATTAATTTCCCAGCTCCTTCCGTTCTGCTTTCAGCCTTGCCTGTAGCTTCTACTCGTGTTTTCGTCATGTGACAGGTCTTGTTATCTCATCTGACAGGATCTTCTTCCCTGACATTTCAATAATTTACATGCCATGTGAAATTCACGAATACCATAAAAAGAAACAGGAAGTCTTATTGAAATGATTGTTAGTAGCATGAGAGAGGACTAAGAAATATTAAAAATTCTTATGTAATAAAAAAATCACGTTACGTTACAAGCAATAACTTTTAACCAAAAGGTAATGTTTACATGAGCTTTTTTATTCGTTTAACAAAGTTATTCTTTGTGATGGGATGCTTACTTAACAGGAAAAGTGTACTAAAGGTTACAAAAGAAATCAGGAAAGTTTTCTTGTCAGGAATTTTAATCACATTTTAAAAAACGATATTGTCCCTCACTGTTCAATTTCTTCAGAGCGAAATAGAAAGAGAGGACGAGAGAACGCCATTGATATATGCTATAATACGAATGGATTCACGGTAAAAAAAACGTACGCTATCATATACCGTGAGACCGTGACCACACACAGGAAAAAATAATGGCATTTCCTGAAAAGGGGTTAAAGTAAACAAACGTACGCAATATAAAGATTTTACAAGGTACATTAAAGGAATGATATAACCGAGCAAACATGCACGACAAAAATGTATTGTAAGGGGTGAAAAGCACTGAAAGGAAGGACGAGAGGGTACATTACAGAATTGTGGTTTTACTAAAGTTGGTAGCACATTCAACTGAAAATGTGAAATGAAGCTTCAAAATGCATACAATTTGCTATATACTTGCATAGGTACATACACCGACATAGGATGACTTTTTAGTGTTCATACCTACACAAAAGCTTTAGGATGTGTGAGTGCGAACATTCTTTATTTTCTTTCGCTGTGTGATCATACATATAGATGTATGTATTTTTTCTTTCGTAAGAATGCACAAGGCAGTTAGGGAAGACGGCGACTCTCTTGGAGCGAATAAGATGAGATTCATCTCTGGGGACTGGACATTACTCTCTGCCAACTTACCCAAAACATTATTTTTTCAGGTACTTACATCCATACGAGTATGTCGTGTTTGATGCGGTTTCTTTCTTGCATTTATGGCCAATCACTGCAATGTATGTCTTCTAAAAGTTCAAACAATGGGTCAGTATTTTTCCCCAACACGACGACGATCTGTCGATGGTTATTAAGCTTGCGAGTGGACATTGCGCCGTGTGATCGTATCGTATCGTGGTTCGATCTGTTTAACACTAGACACCAGTAGTGCTAGCCATATAATCAGTTAAACAAACTTTTCTCTCCTGTTGAAAAGTCTAATATTGGTTCTAGAAATACTGCATTTCCATCAGCAAAATAACAATTTCACTTAAATAGAAAATATTTTTATTACTGCTGAATTCTATATACAGAAAATATTACAAATTCGTTTTAAGTCAGAGCAGTTATACACGTGGAGTATAATTTTCGTGAATTCTATTAAGCAAACTGCAGTTAGTGCCGCTATTCAGAAACCTTTGTAGTCATTTAAATTAGTTGCTTGACTGTTCCAGAAGTTTTTATTATTGTAAATGGAGCTGAAAAATATAATATCTTGTGTGTTGCTGCAACGTCCCTAAAACCAGCAGCGACGGTAGTTACCGGTACCACCACTACCGCCACCTCCTCCATCATCATCGTCTTCATCACGAGGACACGCATACACACCTTCGTAAATAACATTATCGATAAAAGAACCAGTGTGGTGTACAAGCTAAAGTCTCAAAGGCTGAGAAAATAGGACAGGAGAAGGAGCCGCATAGAAGGACATGACTACGGCGACAGACAACACCATTATGTTGTACGAAAGACAACTTTCATTTGCTCATTGTATTGTGTGCACACACACACACACAGTCAGAGAACACTCATTCTTTTAGTTTTTCTTCTCTTTTCTGTCATCATGCAGAGGGGAAAGCAGAAGAGAGAGAGAGAGAGAGAAAAATATATATTTGAAATGATGCGAAGCACATTTGTCGAGAGTCACTCACATTCCAATTTAGCCACCTCATCCATCCATCCAACAGCATGCTTTCGAATTCCCTACATCTACTTTTTTCCCTACTTACTGGCTCGCGTTTATATGTGTGTTTGAGAGAGAGAGTTCTGTTTTGGTAGTCGATGCTTATTTCCAACTTGCACTGCTGTGCAGTATATACGAGTGACACAGAATACCTATATATTCTCGTTTTTTATATCATTGCCTCCTATTTTCCTTTCTGGTCTCATTTCCAAGTTCTTTCGATGTTCCTGTTTATTGAAACGTCAGAAATTTCTATTTCTTCATGTGCTTTCGTTCTCTCCGTCATTTCAGCTCAAACGATATGTGTGGTGTGTAATAAGTAGCACATGCACGAATAAATACATCGAACAAATGTGTTGAGCCAAAGTGAAACCCCCTAAAACATATTTTTCGGTTCTTGGCATGAGAGCTAGCATAGCGTCGTGGGGTGGAATGAAGAATATCTTTTCTTTCTGTTGGAAGGCATCTTCTAACTTTCATTTGTCATCTTCTCCCGATCCAATGTACTGTTGTTACCAGTGTGTACTTTTTATTCACCACCGCACCGCAATACATACAGAAAATGCCAAAGTTTTTTTTACATTTTGAGATGGTATTGTCGGTTGGGATGTAGGATGAAAACAATTGAGGATTTAATGAAACCAGTCTGATTATCCTGTTAAAAGGTAAGGGGAAATGCAACAAAAGTTTTTACAAAACTTGACAATCCGTCTTTTCTTCAAAAAAATGTACCAAACTTTGGAGGGTTTCTGACAAAAAGATTACACTTTGACTTGACACTAGAAAAGTGCAGTTTCGACTTTTCTTCATAACAAGGGATAAATTCATTATTTCATTAGATCTTCTAAACAGCGCAGACAAAAATGTTTTTATTCGATCTTGTAACAATATTACTAACTATACCATTTTGCTAGTATAGTACACTAATTGTTCATTAAAATGTCTGTTTATGTACTATAATTGTGAATGATTTAGAACGAAGGTAAAAGCAGTACCACTAATACGAAAACAAACTGTATTTTAATTAAAATTGTTTGTAGAACAAATACATCGGTGTGATATTAAAATCGTTATCACAAATCTTGAACAATGCATAATTTAACATAAAGGTTTTGGTAGGTAAGGCGTATACCTAGACGATACAAAATGAAACTAGAAACCGCAAAGGCTTGGTGGTAGGGGAAAAGTGAAACATGAAAATCGTAGGCCCAAATGAGATCCCACGGGACAAAATAGGGCTTGGCTAGAAATATTTTCCGAATATCCTTCTATTGATATTGATACCCCAAAAGCGCCCCTTTCGCTATCAAAAAGAATGCACACTCTTTTCCAAAATACTAAGCCATTTTCTCATCATCTCTCTGACTAAGAATAAGTTTTATCCATAAAATTTATATTGCAGTTTCTGATCTTAAAAGTATAAAAATGAAACATCCAAAAATAGCATAAAACCCCTTATTCAACACATGAGATACTACTTAAAAGCGAACCTTCCTCCAAATCGAAACCGTATATACTGAGCATCGACTCTATGGGTATATTGAAATGCGTCATATGTGGTTGTGTAGCTAATCGGAAATGTATCTAAGCCTTTATTGGCCAACAAATCTTACCTAGCATCTACTTTTGCAAGCCATTTTTTCGAAAGACGTTATAAGATCATCAAAGAGCTGGATAGTGGCTCTCCGTGTATTTACCAGTTTCAGTATTAAATTTAAGTTCTTTTAAAACTACAATACTCAAATTTTTTGCATTTCTACGCGTTTACCTTACATAATAAAAATTGGTTATAACTTCTGACGATCTTAGGAATACTACTGATGCTGGGACATTGTGTTTCTGTACAACATACTTTTACATTTCTCAAAATTCCGAGTTGTATTCAAAACATTTATTTATCGTACCAACCAGTTCATATCTCTTGCTTTTGTTTTCAAACTTTTAGCAGTTCTTTCTGCTGTGCTGTTGGATTAAAATACAGGGGCTTATTGAGGAAAGCACCAATGGGGAACAATCGTACAATATACCAGCATTATGCATTCCAAAGAAAAGTCTTCTTAAAGGAAATAAGGGCCTGTCAATAGTAATATTTTTAGGAATGACTTATCACCAAAAAATCACGAGGGTTGCATCAATCTACATTTAAGAATCGAGCAGAGACAGCAAACTGTGCGTTTGTAAATGGAATAAGTGGTAGTTTCTACATAAAAGTTGTTTGCTCCACACAGTCAGCGGTGAAATCCAGAACCGACAACTGCTGGAGTATTCAATTCTCTTTGGGTATGATGTCATCATTGAGTAAAGGCAGAGAGGAAAAAAAGGAAAGCGGCAAGTAAACAATGATCATGATGGACAAATCAAATAAAAGTAAATGAATAACAGAAATGGGAATGCGATCTTTTATGCATAAAGCTCACTACTGCCTTCCAGTATCTGATTATTCTAGGGTATTTTTATGGGATGAGGTTTGCATTTTTCCCCAATGTGAATTCTCCTTCTACCAGACGAGTCATCATAATAAAATAATGAATCCACTACGGGATCATTATCACTTTATGACGGTCGGGTCAGAAGAAACTACAATGTAGAAATACATTTATACAGGAGTATTTGATAGGAAGACAAACGGACAGGTTTATTTTGGTTGAACCGCAAAAATGTGACGTCATAGCGTTGATATTTTCCATTACGTATTTAAGAAAACTTTGTCAGAAACATTGTGTCTCTGTATCGTATGTTTATTGTGAATCTGTAAAAGTTAACAAAAATATTATTAAAGGTCATCATCATTATCATTGTTTTTCAGTTATCTCGCATTGTTTGCTTTCTGATTTCTTCCTCATACTGTAGCTAAAATGCAACAAAGATAGAAAAAAGCAGGAGAAAACCGA
>JAHZNB010006281.1:0-12207 GCA_027744295.1 Callyntrura guangdongensis
AATTTTAAGCTCATTTTTAACCGCATATTTCGGCGATTTTAAGATCATAATTGCATTCATTAAACTGTTGTTTTAGCTGCATATTTTTAAAGTCCCTGGTAATGATAGCTTCACTTATAAAATCTGAATATTCAATAAGCATCCATAACGTATTTTTTTATTCTATTAATTTATTCCAATTCAGTTATTTATTTATTTAATTGTTTTACTTTATGAAGTTATTTAACAAATATTTTAAAAAGAACCATTTTTTCCATGTAGTAATTTTATTGGTAAAAAATATGGAAATCAATACATATTGAAATATGGTGATTACAAAGCACCACACACAAGCAAATATAGAAAATGTATAATTATTTTTAGTTGTGCGAAGTTGTGCGAAACTGTGGGAGTGATAAGGTATATTTTCATTGCACAATTCCCTGCTTAAAAGATCGGGTGTCAATTGTTTTCTGGTAGACCAGTTTGTTTAATACCTAAATACAGTACGATGATTGCAGACTAGAACGGTAAGTTACAAACCTCGCTACTTTCCATTTATTATCCATGCAACTGTGGTAATTCAAAAAATGTCGGTGCAAACATTTCAAAAATGTAAAAACGAGAATCTAACCATTGAAATTTTCAAGCAACGCGAAAGGACACGTTATGCAACAATCTAAAGAATGTGATGAAATCATGAAGTGATAATAAAACAATTTTGTCGTTAGCAAAACTATTTTTGTATACTTGGATTACTTTTTAGTACGCAATATAATAACTAATATGGTTTTATCAAAAATAAACTTATCTTAACAATAAGTAAAATACATGAGTTGTGGTTCTGTAATGCTGTTATAATAGTTGATACAAGGTTAACCCAACCACACCATCATTTCCTGGCCCTTTCTGTAGGAAATATGTTTTTGGGCACATTTACTAAAAATAGCTAAATGCTTTATTTTTGTTGATGATTTTTATATGGTTGTGCTGCACATAACCCTCAAAGTTAAAGTAAATATCAAATACCTCCAGCTTTATCTTTACATTACAATAAACAGTTGTGCTGAAATTATGTGTTAAGCACATATTCATCGTATTTGGTAAAAACTGTCGAATACATTCCATAAATTAATTTCAAGCAGCCGCATCAGAAAATATATAAAAGTATAAGCGCATCTAAATAAAGATATGGAAAGTTGAAAATATCACTTTTGTTTTAACGACAGAAAAAATTTTCTGTCTCGAGAGAAAATTTCGTTTGTATTACAATATGAAATATATTACTAAAAATCCGTTATTTTGATGAATTGGTTTTTATCTGCAAGATTTACATCAAGATTAAGTTACCACTGCCACTCTAGGAGCCAAGGCATTTACATGTTTCTGCAATATTTTTTGCCGATATTTTTGCGCGGCGATATCATACTATGTTTATATCAACAGGATTTTTCAGTGACAACACTACATAAGATTTTGTTATTTGGGGCAACATTGCCATTTAAACTTAAAAATAGTTTGAATACACATATATAACTGTACTCTTTATAGTTTTGTACACCCATAAATAAAATCACTTTGGGAAGTCGCTCGTCAGCCAGTGACACAAACCAAAATGCTAGTAACCAACACACATGACGGTAATGCCTAATTAAAATTGATGGACTATAAGATTCTTTTTGTATTGCAGTGTAATTAACAAAACAAACGATGGTGTGATTCACTGATTCGATCTGAAACCGACCTGCAAACGGCAAAGGGTCCAATCTCGTCAACAAGTTGATCCAAAAGTACCTGGAAAAGTTTTGATGGTAGCAAATTTAAAAAACTAATTTCTGCTACCTACTGCATGTATAGAAATCAGCCAGAAATGAAAGAACCGGTAGTAAAAAGCTCCAAATATATTGTGAAACAGTGCAGTGTATGCAGTAATGGTAGTCAGGCAAAATTTCTCATGAGAAGGAACCCAGTGCAGTCATCAAGAAGAACATAATATAATCTCAAAAATATAAACTTTGATTATCTATAATAGGGACACTTAACGTAAAAGTTTATTTGATCCATAAGATCGACGACAATATGTCTAACACCCCAACTGGCATACCAAATTGTAGAGTGATTTATGGGCTTCAAAACCAATAAACGTTATGGATCAGTGGACTGCATGGACGCTAGTGAGGATCAAAAGTTAAAGGTGCGAAAAATCCCTTTGATCATCAATAATAGGGACACTTGGGTTATCGGTTAATAATAACCCTATAATCATTTTTTAGTTAAATATTCAACTAAGACGGGTTTCCACATTCTACAATAAGGATTTCTTTTATAAAATAAAGTGAACTGCATAGGTTAAACTACCATAGGAACTATATATTACACAAATATTTGTGGCGGTACTGTCATGGGACAAATTTTTGTCATTCATTAAGCCTCGTCACAAGTACCTCCAGAAATTTTTCATAAAAATTGTCATAAATACTAACCAAACTACTAATTTACGTTTTAAAATGTTTGTCTAGGGTTATTGTGACATTGCATAACTGTAATATCGTACTGTCCTAGTATTTCAAATGTCCATTTTGAGTACCAATATGCGAGAAACCAAGGTTTAAAATATTGTACCAATACGCCTGAATGAACTTGGAAAGTTTAAATTTTTAAAGTTCGAATTTATGGGCACAATTCTAATAATTTTACCGCAATATGGCCTATATCATTAAGTTGGTTCAAACTCAAACAAGAAGGTTCAAGATCGAAAATTCAACTTTTACATTGAATACTTAATCACATGCGTTTACGTGTTTAAATATGAACTTCGCCCGTTGCTTCGATAAATTGATTTCGGCGCATCCCCGTGCGTTGATCTAAGGCAAATTTGTTAAGGTTGAGTTAAGGGTAGTATTGAGTCGATTTTAAGATAAATACAGTCTAGGATTGTAACAAATTTATAGTTCCAGCCATGGTGCACCTGGTGGGGTCTAGTACGGGGAATCTAAAACGGGGTATCTAAGCGATTTTTAAACTTACGATATATTATCTAATCGATATTATATAAAAATTCTCTTTATATACGCGGTATGCGACCCCACCTGGTGTCGTATCATACTCTACAGTAATATTTACTAAGAATTGATAATATACTTTGAATTGTTGAAATCGTTTTAACTAAGCTGAAGTTAGGTAATTATATTATAGTTTAAAAAAATTATAACATGCTACGCTCTTAATTGTAAACCAAATGCAAACTACTTCTATTAATAATTCTTACATTCAAACAATTTTAATTAAAATAATCAAAAGCCATAAATTTTTAGTAAATTATTTGTAATAGTCCTAAACGTTGCACGTATACTCGCAACAATAATGCTGCAGTTTAATATGAAATTGCACAAATTTCATGCATACGAACAAACAGTTGATAATCCAGACAATGTCATTAGTAAATTAAATAAATTGTATAAATGCCAGTAATTTAATAATTACATCATACAAATGAAAAACGATTGCCGATCAAACACAAGGATTACTTAAAACGTAACAACAAAAGGGAAATATCCAAAATGTTGAAACTTGCAATTAAAAAAACAACGCTAATTGCAAAGTAAAATGTACGCTTTACACTGCTAACAAAAATTTTCAACTTACAATGCAGTAAAACAAATTTAACATATAAAGCATATCATCGATGTCTGTATATAAACAGCAGTGCTCAAAGAAATTTTAGTTTTCGGAACATTGAAATCGAGTTTGTCAAAATAAACTTAATCGGTATTGATATGTTAGATCTTATTACAACATTGATTATGGAAGTATTTAACCAGTAACTAATAAATTGCAATCACCAGCAATCACTTATTTCCAAAGTGGCACAATATGACATAGGCAAAAAACCATAAAGAATACCCGATTCAAGGCAGTTCGCAAAACAGACAGCAACATGATAAAGTTACCTAATTTTTTACCGTTCTTACATTTTTATTTATGACTACATTTTGTTCCCAAAACGTTGATATGCATGAGCACATGGTTGGTTATCAAAAGTAAACGTTATACGTTCAACTCTACGTAGCTGCCAGTAGACTGATGTATCTGGTCAAATTTTATGATTAAAAAGCACAATAAATCAAGATCTCAAATCGAGCGTGTCAAAATGCCTTAGAGATAATCATTAGCATGCAAGGCTGCTGTAATGCAAGTAAAGAAAAATCTCGGTATCTTCAGTCGAGAAAAGCTACTCCATTTATTAAATAAAATTCATGAAACCGTTCTTACATTTTCATTTATGACTACATTTTGTTCCCAAAACGTTGGTATGCATGAGCACAGGATTGGTTATCAAAAGTAAACGTTATACGTTCAACTCTACGTAGCTGCCAGTAGACTGATGTATCTGGTCAAATTTCATAATTAGAAAGCACAATAAATCAAGATCTCAAATCGAGCGTGTCAAAATGCCTTAGAGATAAGCATTAGCATGCAAGGCTGTTGTAATGCAAGTAAAGAAAAATCTCGGTATCTTCAGTCGAGAAAAGCTACTCCATTTATTAAATAAAATTCATGAATTTATAATTTAAACATCGATTACTGTCGCCAACCTGACTACAGTCAAGAATTTTTTGTTACAGTGATCATCGAATGTTTAATTTTGCGAAATACACAATCAAGACAATGCATAAGGAGAAACTCACATGATGTCATCCCAGAGTTCTGGTATTTTGTTTTTGGTAATCCATTCATCCATCTTCCGTATTGACTCCTGAGACAGCTCCTCCTTCCACGATCCAACATTGCCCTTTCTCATAAAATGCGTTTTTCTCTCTGCGCCATGCACACGTGTAAGCATGTCTGTTACCTCATCATAATTGACGAATGGGTTCAACTTCATTGATTCAAAGCTAAGGTGCGACAACAGCTTGGTCTTCTCTGCCTCGGAAAGTTCTTTACCCATGAACGCAGCTGTCTTTTTCACGACGGTTTTTAAATCCTGTCACAACAAATATTCCATTATTGTCCCATTCTTTTTAGTTACACTAGAATAATAATATTTCAAAATATTCTTCATCGAATGGAATATTAAATCGATGCCTTTTTTGTCACAATACCTTTTTCATGTCTTCAAATGTAATAAACAAAATGTTTGGCTGATGTCGTCGGTTCCAAAATTCTTTCACGTGACTCCAGTAAGGAGCATATCTAGAATTACTCATACCGTCTATAAACTCGTCGACAAAGTCATCCACACTTTTGTCGTATGCTTCTGTAAGAATCTTATGATGATAAAGGGACCCGCAAACATCTTTTGGATTGCGAGCAACGTAAATTATTTTGGGAGATTTTTCACAAGATTGAATTTGATGAGGAAGGAGATTGTGGGGGAGGTGGGTTTTGATGTACCGAGTTGAATGCCATGTGATGTACAATTTCCATTGATGTAAGTCTTCTATCTTGAGGTTTGACCAAATTATTGTTTTCATCATCGTCCCATGATGCATCGAACCTGTTGGTTAGATATTCAGAGAAAAAATTAATTTGAACTATTAAATTAAAAAGTAGACTCAGCCCATTTTCCTTACGTCAGTAGCAGTTTAGCCTAATGCGGATTATAAATTGTGTTTTGACCTCCATTGCGCATACAATTGTATTTTAAGTAACACTTTGTTGTATACATACGAAAATTTGTAATTTTAACGTGTAATTTCAAAAGTCTAAAAAATTATTTGGTCTGTTGTGTCGCTCCAATGTTGGCTTATTTGTCTCCATACGAATGTTTCAGTCATATGAAACGTGTTAAAGATGACCCGTGACCCAAAGATACACCCGAATCGCTTCATGCTCGACATTATCCGAGACATTTTCTATAATATTATAGAAATTAAGTATTAAAAGGTTAAACCAATTTCAAAATTATTTTTCCCGCAAGATTAATCGTATTAACGACCGGCCTTGCACGGTATGTAAAACCCTGTGATGTCACCGGTTGTTCCAAAATAATTATAAACTGTTAAAATGTTAATACGAACACTAAGAAAAACAAATTAGCAAATTTTTATTCGGCAATTTAAGTTTCTTTAGTGTGGCGTGACTTACTCGAAATATGGAAAACGTACTGGAAGAATCGGTAGGACGCGTGGTTGGAGTAGTATTTAGGCAAAAAACAAATGTTCCAATTTCCAAACTTCCTGAACAAATCATGATACACCAGTTTCTCTCCTAATGAGTGATCTTCGCAATCGTCTTGAGGATGAGTCACTTTTTCAAGAACTTCTGGCATTGCTGTGGCATCGCTCTGCAACTTCAGATTACTGTTCGCTTAGACGTAATCAGTTTTAGTGGTACTTTGTAACAAACTTAGCTGTTCTTTCTATACCGGATTGCATTCGGGAAAAAACTATCTTGTTGTGAACACATTCTTACGTTTTTCGGCGGCCTTGTCCCGTTTTACTGTAAAAAAAATATTTTATTCCCTGAAATTGTTTGATGTGAGGTGATTGGTGTGAACAATTGAAAAACAGCTTGCAAAATGCTTCGTAATCAGAGCACCTTTCAAAACAATTAAGTACCTATTTTTTCCTTCTGTGTTTAACCTCAACCTTTTAATATGCATTTCGTTATTCGCTTCGTCAGTGTCTGCGTTTGATGTAGATTGCGACTATTATTCATCCTCACGCACGTGGAACATTGGTTGTTCCAGAAAAAAGCTTTGTAATCTTAATATGTATCACTTAGTGTCATTTTCATACCGAAAAGCTTGACGTTAGTAAGGAAACTATTTCTCCAAATCTTTCATATTCACTTTTAAGTTTGATTAATTTATGAGACGTACATCCCGTTTTGTACCGGTTACCAAGAAAGTATATGTTTCCCAAAGAGAGTAGACATTGTCCAAATTATTTTGCAGCAACTTATTTGTATAAGCTAGCCCTAGTAGTACTAGTCATTTATGTAATTAACTTACTACAACCTTTACGCAAAAACAATAATTTTGTTAAATTAATTTTTAAAAATTTTATTAAAATTTTATCTACAACTGAATTAAATGACATATGGGATAAACTTAAACTATTAAATAGCAACACACTTTGACGCAAAAAAACGTACACCTTTGATAATTAACAAATTATAATTTGTGATGAGCCATCTTGTTTAAGTCAAGTTTTTTGTGTCCACAACGTTGGCCATCAGTGACGACAACGTTGGGGACAAAGAAAAGTTTTAATGTATCGTTTTTACGGTAGATACATGAATTGAAAAGTGTGGGTAATAATTTTGTCAATTTAATTCTAAATATTAATTTTACTGCAAATATATTTTAAAACTCTATGACGATTACGTGCAAAGCTGAAATGTTAAAGATTCGATATTCTGGCTTGTCATTTGACCAAGAATCGATATAAAAAGTATGAGCTAATTCCAATAAATATTAAACTAATAAAGTTTACGGACATGTTTACTACTAATGCATAAATTATTGTAACGGCGTGTTACTATTTTCTTGCTAAACTGTATTTTACTAAAAATGAATTTTTTACTAGTTTGCATTTTACTAAAATTCTTTTAGAGCTCATTTCTTCTGCTATATAAACATCATTCTTTCTTGTTGCTTCAGTAGTAAGACTGCTATCGCTTCTCTAGTTATGTGAGTGTAGTTAGAAATAGTAGTACATATTTTAAGTGTTCATACAAAGCAAAGAGCTGTCAAGCCAGTGCAGTATTTTCTAATTACGACCGTGATGAAAGACTTAACTAGTGTGAAACGGGTTTCCGCCGCTTTACTCCAATTCCCCTGGTGCCCTGTTAACGCCTTTACATCTCCGACTTCGCCTCCACAGCGAAAGATAATTCTAAATAAAATTAATTACTCACTTTCCGTCGTGTTCAGAGTTCTAGATTCGTCCACCACACTCGATTAACGATAGAGTTTCCACAAACAGTTAGAAAATCCCCAACGTCCAGGTGGAGGTGAGATAGCACTGGCTTGGAAAATTCTGCTGCCTCGGACTCGGATCTCCTTATCCTACTGACCAAGGGGACGTTAAGTAAACAACAAACAATAAAACAATCAGTTCAGAGTTTATCCAAGTTATCCCTGCAAATGTCCCCCACATTTCCCCGTTTTGCTCTCATCTTAGGTTGTGCTGCCCTTCAGCTTGAAAAGGGGGAGGACTTTTTTCTTCAGCTTGGAGAACACCTTATTAAGTGTGAAAATAATTGGAGGTTCGCCCACTTGTGTTTTTCTCTTGGCGGCTGTGATTTGAATTTGGTGGCTCACCGTATACTCCTTTTGTCTGGACACATTGACTGCAAACAACTGGCCGCCTTGTATTTCCTAAAGACAAAGAAATTATCCACCCTGATAAACTATGGACAAATTGCAACCAGCAACAAAGACTTTAACAGTGTCGCCGTTTTTGTACTTCCGGTAGTTTGGAATTATTACGAAATGAGTGACATCGACAACATTCTTGTTGCTTTGTCTCATCTTCTCTCTGGACAAAAATACTGGAAGGCCATTAAATCGATAGCTCTAGATATTTCCTCTTGCAATTCTTAGCTCGGCTCAGATTGCTCTTGTTACCGTGGAAAGAGTTTTGCTTGAGTTTACGAAGCGCAAATTCAGTATAATATATCGGAACGCTTCTGGAGAAAGGATGGAAGTACCTTCTAATCCGTCGGCGTTTACAGTCAAGAATGTGAAAGCTCTGTGTGGGGCACTGCACATTATTTACCAAGTTTATGATGATGACAAGCAGATATTCTCAGTTAGAGACCAGATCATGGAACATATTAAATACAATCTGGATAGAAACCTCAAAGATGGAGATGTCGGTTTAGTTCTCGTCTTGCACGAATTACGCCAGTCATAAATGAAATTTTGGAATTTAAGCAGTAAGCTTCCACATACAAAGTTTATTTAAAATTTCAGATCACTCTAAAGACGTGTGCTTTTTTATTTAATTTGTGCACAGGTTTTTGGGAGTAAATGCGATTAAGGTTACACCCGTGTCTACCTGCTTTGCCAATTTACTCAACCAAAGTGCAGTTTACTACTATAAAATCAAAAAGTTTACTAAAATAGAGCACGACATTGTTCAGGCAGCAAGCAACACTTTGAATCATGTGATATCTTTAAAAGTTGCTGTATTCTTAGCTGGCAAGCCAATGATAACAGAAAAACTCTTGAATGTGGCTTCAATCCAATTTCAACAACTGCAAGCCTGTAATAACGATTACACGGGAGAACCTTTGGATGCAGCGAACTTTTTGGAAGTCTTACAAAAGACGACGGTAGACGTGGCAAGACCTAAGCTGTCTTCGGGGACGCAAATACTTTCCGAACGCAACAATGGACCAAATGCATGCAAACTTGAAAAAAATATTTTGGGAAGGGAGAAAAGAGATGAGTGGTATAAAAACGATGCCACCTGTAATAGTTCCTCCCGTGTGGGCGGCAGCGTTGACAAAGTAACAACTTACGCCAAAATAGGATACAGTTACACAAATTTAGAAGTAGTTTGTCCTACTTATACAGAGCTTATTTGCTGTTGGACCATGGCCGCTCAATACTTTCTCCAAGCCATGCAAGCTTTACCAGACGATAGCATTGCGGAAAAATTTGGTTATCGGGGAGTTCTTTTGGAAATATGTCATACAAACTCTAAAGTTTGCTGATTACCTACAGACAATATCACCTACTCTTGCCCTGTTTGCTTCCCGAGCAAGCCTGGCTTTCATTTTCCAAGCCGATCAACATTTAAGTGAAGTTGTTTGAAAGCAGAATACCAACGGTACTTCCCCATTTATTAAAGAGGGCGAGATTCCTGAACACGCATAATACTGGGAGGAAATGTTAAACCTGCGGACAGTTTGCCCACTCATTTTCTCAGATATTTTTACCATTTCGGAAGGGCGGCTGGTGCTGTATTGTTGTCAAGATTTGCACAAGTCTATCATAGTGGAGAAAATTGAGAGTGGTTTGTTTTCCAAAAAATACTATGGATTATCTCTACCATCATCTACTCTTTAATGGAGTGTGGTGTAAAAATATCTCCCCAGAGTATACGCGATGCGAGGAGCCATGTGTCTCATTTAAATGCTGAGGAGATTTATGAACAAGATGAGACAAAGGAGAAATAAAGAAACGATGCAATTCAAAAAGAAACGGAATGAAACCGAGGAAATGCAGCGATAACTGGTACAAGCACCCTTGGTGAACAGAATGGGATTTCAAGTTTCTCGAGCAAACTCAATGCTATATTTGGTGAATTTGTACGGCCATGAAATCGCCGATGTGGAAATAATGATGAACTGGAAGATGATAAGACGTACGGAGGACGGTTTTCTAGATATACAAAATCGAACATTGAACTTTGATGGAGAGGAGGACAAAGTTTACTCTAAATTTTTAGGGGTTCAGTCCAACTGGGAAACAAAGAATGACAAGTTTCTGTTGGACCCGGCCGTGGCAGGGGATCCAAATAGGCCTGCACTGTTTTCATGGATAGATATTATGGAAATTTTGGAAATAAAATCTGTAAAATCAGTCCCAGTTGGCCAAGATATCACTTTGTATGCAAGATCTGAACCACAACAAGGCCCTGGAAGCAAGGGTTCCCAACATGAAGAATTTGCTGAGTCCTCAGATATTCTGACAAGCAAGACCTTATTCTCGATGTTATTGGTTGCCAATTATAAGGTGCGACTGTTGTGATTGGGTTCCAGCCGCTTATCACCAGCCGAAAGTGACCGATGAGAAAAAGCTGGAGTATCTGTTTGACAAGTGGTTTGCACAATCTCGACAAAACGCCGTTTCAGAGGACCAAAAGTTAAAACTGGAATTTGACAACAAACAAACTATTTCATAGGGGAAAGCTTCCTAAATAATTAGTACGGGGAAGAAAAGAGATGAAAGCAAAGCGGATGACAGTGACGGAGCCAACAAGCCGTGGATGGACTTAAGCAAGTATCACCTTTTGGAAAATTATCGGTGTTACGGGGGTGTCCTTTTCCGTGCGGAAGGGATAATATCAGACATAAAAACTGAATCTGACGTGTGGGTGGTAGAAATTTCCCTACAAGATGCACTAAATGTACTTGATTTTGCGGGACAGTTCCTTCCAGCTGGGAGAATCGCTAGTAATAATTTAATAAAAATTTAGAAATTCTTTGCATAAAACTTATTACTGCCTCTAATAGTCGTGTAATTATTTTCATCTTACTTAGCCATTACTTCAAGAATTGGATAGTTGGCTTTAAAAATTATTAAAGCTTCTAGTCGTCTTAAGGGATTGGGTTCGAGAAATGGTGGAAGAGGTCCATGGAAGGCAGGAGACTGTAGAGGGAGTGAGGCCCATAGCGCAATGAGCGGCCTAAAGTTGAAAAAAAGTTGGCGTGCGAAGAGCAGTACAGTATCTTGCAGAAACTGTACGCGAACCGATTGCAGGGAGTGGTCATAAAACCATTCTTAGAGATTCGTCTCGTTTATCGTCCACATATGGCGGCCAGCCTTCAAATTAGAGTGAAGTAAAGAGCACCAACTACAATGCTAATGATGTAGCTAGTATTGAGTTTCATGCTTATCGTAACGTAGAGACGGGAAAAAAATTTGAACACAAAGTTAAGCATCAAATTGGTACCTTTAAAGCACTTGAGAACATTAGCAAATAATGACAGATACTGACACGAATTTAACAGTTCACTCAAAATAAAACTTAGTTCAAGATTTTACACATTTAATACTAACACCCATTTATTTATCAAAAATCAATTTTGTTTAACATTGAATAAATAAATAATATATGAATAATAATCAATCTTGAACTAATAATACATAGTTTCGTCATATTCTCGTCCTTAACCGTCTGCCTAAGCCTGACCGTATCTATGATAACTTTTGAACAAAAAATATTGAATTATTTTATATAATAATTTTGAATTAATCGTGAATTGGGACATTCGGTCGTCAACTTCAAAAAAATCTCGACGATCATTTAAAATTCTACTTTTACAAAAATCATCGGATATCATCGTCCGTTGGAATTAAAATAATTTGTTACTTAGTTTTTCAGCATTGGATACAATTCATTTAAAATCTGTAGTTGCACATAACAACGAGTTAGAAATTTAAAAAAGGGTGTCAATCAGTGCTTCACGGGCCACCAGCCCACCGGCCACCGGGGCCCACGAATTGGTCGGTGGCCGGTGGCCCACGAATTGATCGGTGGCCGGTGG
>JAHZNB010006282.1:0-70691 GCA_027744295.1 Callyntrura guangdongensis
TGCTGTTGCTGCCTTTGTTATTGGTAGCAATCATAATTACTATTTATTGCAACTTGGCATGTTTCTATATTGGTAATAATAATAACAATCAGAGAATGTAGAGATTGACTGCGTTTTTTTGAGTAGAGCCCATTTTACCTTCATAAATACGGCAAGTGGCTTCAAGGTACCAATTTTATTCAATACAATATTATTATTATTATTTTCTCTCTATGTAATAGACTTCAATTTCTTGTGTGTACGCGTCGGGACGACGGCGGTTTTCTTAAGGTGCTACAATATCACTTCTCCTTTTTCTGCTGACTATGAGAACCGCCGCCAACGCATAAAATGATACGGTATTATGTGATTGGGAGCGATCATTTTATTTATTATGACATGGCAATCATGAGGAGCATGACGATGATCATTTGGTGTGGCAGCTCCAGCTAGGTTTGTTTTGTATACTGAAGTTGTGGTTGTTTTGACGGCTGCCGCAGCAGCAGACTGGTAGTGGTGACGGGGAAAAAGTTGCCTTAAATAATTGAAACAGTTTACTCCCTAAACTACTACTACCCTGTCTACCACTAAATTATTGCGGACACAAAATTTCGACATTCGTTTTGTTATTATTGGTGGTCTTTATGTGTCAGGCAAAAGTTTTCACTCTTACTTACCTTGTATTATCATTTCTAATCGTTGAATCGTGTCAATTTTCTAGAACACTTTTCCTGATTTTTTTCTCTGTTAGAAAGGAGGAGGGAAATGGTCGCTTATTGTTGTCATTTCTTGATGGTTGTATAACAGTGGTCACCATCGTCATTGACGTCGACGTGTTTGTCCCAGAGAAGTGTGCTGTTTTATTTATTCATGGGGATTTTGATGCGAGTGTGTTATAAACTTATTACCTATGTAACGTTCTGTCCTCTCCACTTTCTTCTTGAAATTTCTTTACTATTCGTCCACTGTGTGTGCTGATATAATGTCAGTCTTTATTGTCTCTCTGTAATAACCACAAGAGACGTTGGTATACGGTGTAAGGTGATATGTGTGCAGTTTTGGGGTATATGGATGCAACTTAGAGAATGTTTTTTTACCAGAACGGCGGTAACATGAAATATTTTTGAAGGCATTTATCATTATTAAGTAGAGCTACTAGCTACGATATAATATAATTCCTCCTGTCATTTATCCGTCCGTCCTTTTACATGACACAACTGGAACAAATCTTGGTATCGCGCTGGGGATCTGTATAGCATGCTTCACTCCATTATTAAAATCCTGTTAAATTCTCCCGTTTACCAGAGAAAAGGGTTAATGGTCGCCATAAACCATATTATCATGCTACACAGCTGTAGATTAGATAAGAAACACGTAAATAAAGTGGCGGCACTATATTACCTACATAGCGCTACGTTTTGTATTCGTTTAATTACAGCCTATTATATGATTATCGTTCTCATTACGATTTCATTTTTAGCAGTGCACTGAAAAAGCAGTATATTATGATGGCGTGTTTCTCTCATATATAATGGTGTTTTGTTTGCGGTAAGCGTGCATATGGACATATTGTTTACTTGGTTGGGGCTTCTTTCCTACGTTATTTCATAAAGTGAGATATGCTTCCGCGTATATGCAACCATTATCGAAATCCAAAGTCCGCGTGGAGGCAGGCAAAGGGCATAGCATTTCGACTACCTAAGATTGATTGGGACTGACAGCTTGTCCTCTGAGAAGAAGAGAATGTACGGTGGCCATCATATAGCATCACATCAATTCAATATGACATGAAATGTGGTTCTTCTCCTACGGTAACCGCGAGGAGGTTTTTCTGCTGGTTCGGTGGCCATATCAAACACGTATTACACTGTCCTTCACCGATGACTTGATAATAAATATATGTATGTGTAAGTTCATAAGCAGGTGCGATATACATAATACACCAACATATGGAACTTTAGCTTGACAACGGGTATAATGTCAAAATTGTGAACATGGTGTATGTGCATACGTATAAATATGTAGTATGCATATATATTTTTTAGAAATAAACTACATTATCGATTAAAACAGAGTTAAAAGCTTTGCCACATTATACAAAGCATACGTAGTCAACAAAGAATAGGACGAATTCTTCTTCTGCAACTTCTTACGTTTCTTGGAAACCTTTCCCCCGTTTCGTTCTGCTTATTTTATGGCCACCAGATACTTTTCTGCTGTTTCTGCTGCTGGCACAATTAATAAATGATAAGAATTCCCAGAGAAATGTTCTGTACAACTTACCTGCTCTCTCTCTCTCTCTCACCTTCTCCCTCTGTTGTCCTCTTAAATTTTTTTGCGTCTTGTGTCTACTGTTTACCCGAAGAAGGAAACTTTTTAAAAGATTTATAATGAATAAAAATGCCTGTTTCGGGTCTTATTTCGTACATATTTTCCCTGTCGTAGACACTTGCATATAGCTTGTATAAAAATGTATTAAGTATAAGACTGGCGGGGGAATAATAAAGAAGAGGAAAGGGAGTATACCCGAGAAAAAAAGAAAGGCGGAATAAAAAATATACATGATGTTCTCTAATCAGGAGAGCTCCGATATTCCTTTCCGTTGTATTTCTCGTCTTGTTCCCAGTTCGCTGTACACAAGTTTAAAAAAGGTGTTCAAAAATGCACACAGAGAAATAAATATGTATTTGGGTGGCTGAAAAAATAAACTGCTTTCTTTCTTCCAGCTTTCTACTTGTACTTAATATTACAGTAGCTAACAACGCAACGCCACCAGAAAGCGGTAATAATGATGATAATGGCAGTACTGTTGAGCATAAAGTGAATACGCACACGTTTTCAACTTTTTTCTCTCTAGCGCATAAATAAATATACCATGTATCTCTCTCGCTTTCTTTCTCTCTCACTCTCAGTAAAGGGTGCAACTAATCCAAATAGATGAGCTGACGCTGCTGCTAAATAAATAACTGTCTAAACTGCATGAGGCGGAAGTCTGAAAAAACTCCACGTTGTACTATTGCTGGAACGCCTTTTCCCCAACCGTAACTGTATATTTTTTGTCCAGGTGGAAAAAAGGAAGGAAAATACTTTTGCACAAAAAACGGGTGGTTATCAGTGGCAAAATATCAACAACAGCATCATCATTATCATCGTCGTCATCCTTACCAGTGTAACACCATCGCCATGTCGTTGCACTAAAACAGTGTAGTGTGTGTGTGTGTGATGTGTTTCGTAAAAAGTTACTTTTATGATTATTGCAAACGATTTGTTCATATTTTTATCTGCCTGACTGGCTGGGTTTGATAGTCAGCCCAATACCTAAATAAATAGTCCATTTATCCTATAGTAATTCATATGTCGGAGTAATTCACATGTCGGAGTAAGTCACATGTCGGAGTCATTATACCGGAGTCACATGTCGGAGGCAATCACATGTCGGAGGCAATAACATGTCGGAGGACTCACTCATACTCTCATAACAACATCCTACGTAGTCAGAAACCTTCTATCGCACATTTACCAGCATCAACATCCATCATCATACAGTTCATAGTGTAGTGCATTGCGGCGTTCCAACACTATACAATATCTAAAGTTTTATCATTTTCTTCAAAGAGTAACAACCAAAAAAAGGACTTTCCTTGTTCCTGCGAACCGCCCTACATGACGTACCATACATCTATTTCTTGGTATTATGGTTCCTTTTGCTACGTTTGATGATGAGAGGATGATACTATTAATAGCTCACATCTCACGAACAAACTGCACACAAGCACACATCTGTATTAATAAATTTACGGTTTTTATTTTCATGGAAGTCTAGTGAAAGGGAAAAGGGGTCCTAAAAAGGATGAACCATCAGATAAGAAAACTGGTGAATATATAATGGTATCTGCAACGTATGTATGTAGAAGGACATCCATGAGTAGTATCAATGGTACAGGTTTTTGGGCATATATGACGTATGTGGTTGTTTCTTTGGTTGTTTTTTTTGGGGTTTTTGCTTTTTTGGTGGGTGTATAGTTAGGTAAGTATAAAACTAATGTGTTTTTATTTTTATTCCAAGAATGGATGGATAGGTTTGGAATTGCATGTGAAGTGAAAATTCCTGATTGCCACAGAGCAGAGAGTACAGTCAATGGTGAGTAGGTGTGTTCAACACAGTCAACACTCAACACACACAGCAGCCGTCATAATAGTTAAGTATACGTACAGCTGCAGCAGCAAAGTATAAAACATACCAGACCTGGAAGAGAAAGGAAAAGTTAGTTTTTTTTTGGCTTGATAGTTGTTAGATGTCTGTCTGGTTGTGCGTGCTTGGAATAATATCCTGTGCTGTTGCGAGTAAGGCAAAGTCAGAATTAAACGGTGGTGGTTGGTAGTGGTGCTGTTGGTGTGGTACGCTGGTGTTTTTGTTATCGAGAAGAGAGAGAGAGAGAGAGAGAAAGTCCTCTTTCGTGTACACAAATTTTTTCTAGTCGTTTAGTTTCAGACGGGAGCTAGGTATATCGGTATATGCGGTATGGAAGAGCACTGTGGATAGTGGTGGGGTGGTTTGGTAAAGACAGAGAAAGTTTTTTGTAGGCTTTTATATAATAATAGAAAGGTTTTTTTAGACAAAATGTTCCGTATTGTTTGTTGCGGTTTTCCAAAAACTAAACACATTTCCCAAAGGCTCTCATTTTCCCAACTAATTTCCATATTATTATTATTATTACTTCTCTCACTGCTAGGTATATACAATATCAGTGGAGACAGTATTAAAAGGCAGCTTATTATTATCATTGTTGTTTCTGTTGCTGTATGGTCCTGAAGGAGAATGGAAACTTGAGAGAGAGAGAGTGGGAAAGAGAACGCACGAGTTGGAGAGAAATAAAGTAGCAAAAAGGGAGTTTGCCACGAACTATAGACATTAGATAAGCAATACCTTTCATTCTTTCCCAAAGGTTGGGAGTCTTTTTGCAGTACTCCTCCTTCTCATCACCATCTAAGTAGGTAGTAAGTGGAGACGGGAAAGAAAAGAGGGAAGGCCCGTGGAGGTAATTTGATCACTTCTATTCATATTGGATTCCATATTATTCCCATCTGTGCGAAAGTGCATAAAAGCTCAGGTGAATCATCCTCATCATTCTACCGAGGTAGTACACCAAAACCTTGAAATTCTACACCAAGTTCAATTAAATCGGAAAGAGGAGAAAGACCTCAGAAACAGACAGATAGATAGACAGGCGGGAGGGACAGAGAAAACTTCATTTCACATTCATTGTCAAAAATGTGTACGCTTGAAAAAGTTTCCACAGAGAAACAAGCAGAGCGGGGGTTGTTGTAGTTATGATTACCGTCGTCATAGCCATGATGAAAGTATGACAAAAAGTATAAAACAGGATAGCACGCGGGCCTAATTCTGTGAACAATGGTAACAGTCATGGTCTTGATGGTGTTGATAACAATGCGCGAATGAGCCTCATATGCATATACCGTATAAAAACCGCCATAAAAGGTGTGTACTGTCTGACTATTACCGCTATTATTCTGATAAAAGCTGGGTAAACGCGGAGAGGACGATGAACGCGCGCGTTGGGCGACGGGTGAGAATGATAGTGAGAAACGTGGGAAGCTTTTTGGGAGACAACAAGAAAAAAGATCCCATTGTCACCATTCCCATATTATTATATCCTCTCACTTTTCCCTTTCACTTCTTATATCATCCCTTGTCTATTTGTGGGCATACGCAGTCAGCCTGTTTGCTTCGCTTCGTACGGGAAGGTCTATCGCCGCGAGTTTTTGTGTAAGTAGGCACACTCACACAATGAAATGCGCTACCCAGCAGTCACTAGTCTTTTTTTCCCGGTGACGATGATGAGCAGTACAAAACAGTGGTGAAGCCCATTGTTTTAGAAAATTTCCATTCATATTTCATAATTATTCATGTGCATGGAATTGATATGGTTTTAAATGAGAAGCGAGCAAAAAGGAGGACAGTAAAGTGGGGAAAACAACGAGCCCGAGTCGCCGGGAACGAAAGGATGAAACTATACCGCGTGTATATTGAATATCTGAAAGTGATGACGCTGGTGATTATTACAGTACATGCCCACTTGCTGGAAAAGTCATGGGTACATGTATTTTGTATTTTGTATTAGGTGTTTACAAGAAGCATAATGTATGCATACATACATGCCTATGTAGAAACCAAATGCAAATATATTTACAACTCTCTACCCAGAAAACAGTCGTATCTGTATATTCATTAAAAGCATCATCACACCCTATCTCTATTCAACGTCGTGTTTGTTTCTTTAAATTTCCATTTCGTCATGCACGATCTTTTCTGTTCCTCTCATCCTTTTAAAATACTGACTATCATCCTCGCCGTCTTGTTTCTCGTTGTACATAAAAAAGAAAGGCAAAAGTCATCCTGGTTGTCATTTCCCCATGGTTGTCGTCATTCGTGTGTGAATACTGTACGGGCAGGGGGTGGAGAGGAACCAGGACAGAACTACCCTATAAAATATTATGAGGCATTATGAGAAGAGGTGAATTGTGAGATTTGGCATCTTATAATATTTTAAGGTATGTATATTCATATACCTATATCCGTGTACCAAAGAGTACACATAGTTTGAGCAGAGATATATAGACACACACACGAACACTTAGGCACAACCAAGTACTTGTTCTGTTTCTGCTAAAACAATGAAGACGCAGAGTACAACAAGAAGTAGCAGGACCGTTAGTTTTACAAGTTGAGTCGAGCTCATTCCTAAAAGTAAGCAGTGTAAGCAAAGATGATGAAGAGGAGGAAGAAGGAGACCTCTTGATAAAATATTCTCCCTCTCTCATTCTGAAAAGAGTGATTCCTCATAGCATGTCCTTCAGGAGCAGCAAGCACTAGTGGTAGCATAGTACCCCTAGCTTCAGCTTTGACATCATCATCATCTTAACGTTTTTTCACTTTTCCGACTCTCTTTCTCTCTCTCCGCTTGGATCGATGCACTTCATTTTCACCAAGCAAAAAAACAAAAGACAAAAAAGAAAAGAAGATTGTCGTCATAAGCACTTTTATACACATATGGTATGCATACACAAAATGAAATATAACTTATACCTACCATACCATCCCTGTAATTTTTGTCTCTGCATCCCTACTTCTAGTCTCTTCTTCATCTTATTCTTCGCGGTCCTCCTCCACTTCATCCTATTCAAATACACAACACAAAACTTTTTCACAGTAGTGAACAAGATGACGAGAGGCGCGTACTTGACTTGTGTGCGATGTGTGTGTGTGTGTGTTGTGCTGTGTCAAGAAAAAATTGTACACATATTCTCTCCTACTCATATTCTCCTTTCTATTATGCGTTGTCATATCATTCGCTGATATTACATAATATTACATGCTAGCTGATTTTTTTCGTCCTATTCCAGCTCTGCGTGGTCTGTTGTTCGAGTGTGAGCGTGTATGTGGAGGTGTTATGCATACAAGGCTTACTTGTCCTTTCAAGCTTATCTTTATTGGATTTTCAGCGGAACGTGACTTGAACAGGGCTAAAAATTCGTATTAACAAAGCTTGTAGTAATAATGGTACGCTATTCTCGGTAAATGTAGGAAGGTAAAATGAGACCTTTTTAAAAAGACCAAAAAATGATTGATTTTTTCTCTTCTAACGCATCACTTCTTTTCACTTTCTCTGTCTTTTGTTTCTAGAGAAAAAAGAGAGATTGTATCAAGTTTTTGGTGAAAAAACTCGGTACGGTGGGTTTTTTGCTGGCAGCGAAGCCTTTTCATTTTAAAACTCTTGGTATTTGGAACGTTCCTGGCTTCTGGTTGCTACAATTAATATTGTGAAATTATGAAACAATGGGAGGAGTACAGTGGTGTTTTGGTGGTAAAGCTTGTGGGTGATAAAAACAATAATGCGGGTGGTTGATGAGGATGATGTTGGTGGTGATGCTACTGGTATGTAACTCCTCGTGAGTGGTTCTTGATAGTTTTTTGTTCTTCTGTCTGCTTTTCATTCACTCGCTCATTCATTCATGGTCTCCACATTTCATTCTGGCTGAGTTAGTTCTAGAATCATTTTCGTCATCACCACCAGTTGTGAGTGACTCGGCGAGGAAACGCACGACGAGAGAGAGAGAGACCGAGGGCCCCACCAAAAGACGACAATGATAGGAGTGCTGATGAGAAACTAATCTGGCGTATTGTTTCAGTTTGTAAAGAAGGGAGGAAGGAGACAAGCATATTAAACTGGTGGTGTGGTGACGGTAGTGGTTCGTTCTGTGGTATAGAAACTATGAAGACCAGACTGGCAGGTCCTTCACCCATCACCATCATCATCACATTCGTCGAAGTCGTCATCATCCACATTATCATGATATTTTACATTACATCTGTGGTGGATGCTGATGAGGAGGAGGGCCATGCTGGTTAGGAAATGAATGTATATGCTTACATCTTTTCGTACACTTCGCCGAGGGAAGTGATTTTTCAGGATATTATGATGATGATCGTGTGGGTGATGAGCACGAGAATGTTGCCTAGTACTTGTCCTCTCCATTTTCTCTTACTATTTCCTAGTTTTAATGTGCTCAATGATGACAACGATAGCAACTATGGAAGCAACCGAACCAAGAAATCCAAGAAGGAAAGAATCTTCTTGTGTGTGTCTCTCTTTTGCTGTAGTTTTTTTTCTTTTCTTCCATTATTTTCACTTCTTCCATCCACTACGACCGCGACCATCATCGCCATCACTACCACTGCCACCACTCTTCGTCTCCTTTTTCTTTTTGTTCTCTCTTCTCATCTCTCTTATTTTTCCCTTTTGTTTTAGTGCAGCAGGCCGTGATTTTGAGCGAATGAAAGAACGAACTGTTTGTTGGAGATGTGTGCTGTTTCTGCTGCTGTTATGGAGCTAAAAACTCGCCATTGCAAAGCAGAATCAGCAGTTTTCGCCAGACAATGGTTTTCAAGGAGAAAGAATGAGTAGAATAGGTCTAAATACGCTTTAAATAAGGAAAAAGGGGAAGAATCAGAATCACCAGAGGAGAGAGTTGGAAGAAATTAAGTATATACCTAAATAAGTGCCGGTTTGCCTCCTTGTGAGTAGTGTGTCATTGTGAGCACGGGGTACATGTCTCACGCTCATTTTGTAGTCACTATTTTAAATAGCAGTGGCCAAAGTGGTGGCAGTAGTAGTCCTGGAGTTGTTGCTTGCTACTACTGGGATGACGATGTTGATGCATATGATCACGATCATATGCATTCATACAAGCGAGTACATTCTTGCATCTCTATGAATCTGTACAGAAACTAGTGCATTCACACCCTTAAACACTTACTACTACCAGCACTGCTACTACGACTACTTTCACTACACTACAAAGGTTGGTGCTATTCTTATCAGAAAAGTTGGGATTATGTGGAACGACCATGTTGATGATGATGATGGGATTTAAGTGAGAGAAAGAAAGAGGAGAGATCTAGAATCATCAACATCACAATTTTCTGTGAAAATCCACGCATTCCCATTTTCTGTCTCCCACTTTCTTGTTTTAGCGAGTTTTTGGGGACACGTCCCATATACCCAGGAAATACAGGCGTATTTAAAAGTAAAGTACCTACACACACGTAATGAATGTGTAGCCGTATTTAGTATGTGATGTAATCGTAAACGAAAGGAGTAGACGAACAAGTTTGGTTTTTGGCCAGGAAGGAAGAGAGGAAAATAAGCAGTGAAGAGGGAGAAAGAAAGAGTAAGTTTTAGCAGAGAAAGAACGAATGATCCTTCTTATTACTATTACCACCACCACTACTACTACTTCGTCCTCATCTCTTTCGTCGTCTTCGTCTTACTTACTAATGGCACAACTATTACTACCTCTCTAGTGAGTACAAGACATGTATAGTTTAATACACGGACTAATAATAGTGCAGTTAGTGAATGTACAATGTCAGCGAAAAAGACATGCACACAGGAAGAGAGAGAGAGAGAGAAATAGAAGAGGACAGAAAACGGCTTATTTTTTTATTCTAGTAAGAAGAACAAGTTGGGTAAGTAGAAGAGGCAGACAAGGAAGCAAAAAGCATTAAAATTAAGTACGGACATACATTATTATCATCCTCATCAGTAACCATCTAGGGTCTAACATTGCGTATATGTGTGAAAGTGGTGCTACCATTCGTATGCATGCCTCAACATTTCAGGAAAATAATAAGGACGTAAACAGTAGGGAATCTCTACCCATTGCACTACTTTTTTCATAATGTCCGTCTTATTCCATTTTCCTCCATCATAAGCGTGCTATTCACTTTCAAACTGCTCGTTATGAAAAATGTCCTGTTAATATTGAACTTAACACTGCGAACTTAACCACGGGTACTTTCTACAAGGAAGTAAGTTGGTGGTACGAGCATAATAATAATAATAAAAATAATAATAATAATAATAGGTGAAGTGTATATCCTGCTTTTTTCATTTTATTTTTCTTTGGGCATATATGTCCTGCAGCAGAGAGAAGCTAGGGGATTCAAAGGAGAAAAAACTGTTTTCCTTTTAGATATGAATGTTGCAAACTCGTGCCAGGGGTGAAACACACATTCTTTAACACGTACAAAGTGCACTAACACAAAAACTTGAAGAACATTTTTTACAACGAACTGTGGGCTGAGTCACTGTACATTATTTATTTATTGTACATAAAGTAAACTGTACCGGAAAAAAACACGCTCATTGGTTGATTGTAGGAATAAAAACGACTTGTACTAACAGGAGATAGGTGAATGAATGAATTGGTCTCGATTTCGCTTTTTTCCCTTCCAGTTTCTCCCTTTCACCCTAACAAGTTTTTCCACCAGGAAAACATTTCCCTTAGATGGTTACGCACAATACGTACCCAAGTACTGGATCCGCATTCTATCAAAACGATGATGAATAATGTGATGTGCACAAAGTAATACCAACAATACCAAAGTAAATTGTTCGTTCACTTTGATAATTGGATGTTGCCATGACATTCCCAACATTCCCAGTTAGCAGGGGGTTGTTTCTCCTGCTGCTTACTCTGATCTTCCTTTTGCTCCTCTCATTTCCTGTCAAACATAATAGACTTATAAAAGAGGATACGCACTCAAATTACTTGTCAAGGTATACTAGCTGTGTTCGTCCAAAAAAAAAACTACGGGAGAATAACCAAGCTTTGCTACTAAAATACATATCTTGTTTTGTTATCTTTTTAAAGTTGTTACCCAGTCAAATTGGAAAGTCATATTCTAAGGCGGTAGTATGTTTCTTCATGCACACATTTGAATATCCTCTCATCATCATGCATGATTATTATTATTATTACATATTGTTACCATCATCACCGAAAAATGATACCGATCAAGGGTACGTGGGTGTGCATACTATTTGCCTTCTTGAGATTTTTTCTAAATAAAATTTTTTGAGAGGGAAGAAAAGGAGTAAAAAGACATGTCATTCCTTTTTTATTCTTTTTCTCATGTTTCAAAAAACGTCTCTGCACATATCCACCCACTGGTTTTTTTACGTTGCTCATTTTTTATCTACTTTTTTTCCTTTTCATCAGTTCAAATCGTTTTTCGATAATATTTATCTTTCCTAGCAAAAAGGCAGTTTTTTCTGTTTCGGTGCTTTTGTAAGAAGAAGAAAAAGAAAGAAGAAGGGGAGTATAAATAAATTGATAACTTGGTAAGCATTTTTTTGCCTGCCTTCACTAACAGTTTTTACCAACTTCTTTTACCTCCCTTTCGACTCGCTAAGCTCACAACAGATTTTTATTCCTGCTTATTTGCCTCCTCGAGTTTTTCCTCTGGTCTCTCTCGTTTTCAAGTGGAAGAAGTAAAAAGAGAAAATTTGTATTCCTGAGCATTTCCTTCAATATTTTTTTCTCTTGTGTTGTTGTTGCGCTTTACCCGAATCGAATGAAGATGATGTGTATTTCTTATGGACGTGATTATCATGTGCACGTACTACGTGGTAGCTTTTTACGTGGATTTAATATATCGCGTCATGTTTAACATTTTTAAGTAGCAGACAGATAGTAGATAAGATATGGTAACGTCCCAACAAGTTCAAACATTTGCACGGCTTCAATCAGTTGGGAATGGGATAAAGGTGGCACAACCTAAGTATATGAACAGGCAACATGATGATGACTTTTTGTAGCTGACCACTTGCTTAAATATATAAAGCTTTTTCTATGCTCCCTGGTCGTCTGGTGAGTAAAAGAGCGGATTTAGCTTTCAATCACATTTCTTTTTTCCTGTTCGTTTTGTTCCATCATCAAATTATGATGAGAAATGATGCTCTCCTGCTGGTGAAAGGAATGGACTAAAGCATAAGCATATTCTTAAATACGTACGCACATGAATCGTCAAAGTAAAAAGGCCATCATATTTGTTTGCCTTGTTGAAGTTGTATCGTTTTTTGCTGGACAGATTAAGGAAAAAAGTAAAAAGGTTTTTTGGGTAAAGGCAGCTATTGCGACTCAGAAAGTGTAATAGCAGTGAATTCTATTCCATTTCCCCCTTTTCCAAAAGCTTTCGGCAAAGAAAAGCTGTTCAGGAATGAGAGGGAAAAAGCAAATAGAAAATATATGTTGGTTCATATTTTGCGTCCAGATTTTTCGTAGACATGATTATTATCATGTCACGATTGTGCTGCAACGTTGCTGCAATTATACCTTATTCGGTAAAGTCTGTTCAAACTGGCGACTCTATTTCATGTTAAGGCCATAGAGCTCCAGTGTGCTGCTGCTTAGTGCAGCATGTCTACAACGGCTAGGAGATGAGCTGGCCTTTTTTCCGAATCGGATGTGAGCCCCCACGTGAAATGCTGCAAGTAATGGAAATGTTAGTCAATCTGAGAAATTTCAAGGTAAAATCAAGCGTTGCCAGTGGCACAAGAGATTTCACCAGAAAATTACGTAAATGCAGGCGAAAAAGTAGTGGGGAAGTAAAATGGTTAGCATTTATATTTAAGACGAGTTCTTTTACTTTATTGAAATTGCAGTGCATTTCCAGCTCTAGCCTTGCGGACGTGAAGAACGTTCATTCGGTTTAGGTATTTTTGAAACGTCATTTCCAGGGACTCTAAAAATAGGGAAAGTAGCCGTTGTATTTTTTCACTGTCGTACATGTATAAAATCTCCCTCTGGAACGGTAAGTTTTTCCCTAAGAAACAGAGTTGCCTGACATTTTCCGGGAAATAAGAAAAGTTTTATGTTTAAGTAGCTTAACGTTTTCCTTTATTGTATATTCGTCCACCTGCCAAAAAATTATGACAAAATGGTAAAAGAGTTTATATTTAGCGGCGATTATCGTAACGGTAATTACGAACAGGATGTAAGGCGTCAGAAGAAAAAATCTATTCTTTTCACTTTAGCACTGTAGCTGTAGCAGCGTAAAGTACGTATTTCTAAATGGAAGAATCTTTTGGTTACGGTTGTTCCCAAAGTTTTTCCTTCCTGCAGTAAAGGGAAATTAATCATCGCAAGTCATCAGAATATTAATTTTTACAAAATGGAAGAGAATTAGTTATAGATTATTTCCTGGGCAACCACTTCCAGGGCTTTCCAAAGCGACAGCATCTTGTTGAAGGAATAGTAGGCTAAAAAGGATCATCACATGGACTAATTTTGTTCCAACTAATTTGTTTGCTCAAATTATTTCTCCTTTATCATCTTTTGTTTCCGTAGTTTCGGCGGCTGACTTGTCGTTATCCCCTTCTTTTTTAGGTACTTCCCCGACTAGTAGGCTCTCACGTCAACTTTACTCCCAAAGTTTACTTTTTTGTTAGGGAAGGTTGCTAAAGTGTGAAAGAAGTAGAAAGTAGCGCGAGAAGAATGCGCTCTCCCACTTCCATTTTCTCAATCCGCTTTCTCCCTTCTCACACAAGTTACACACACACACACTTTACTTGTTTGCTCATTTTTCGTAATCTGCTCTCAAAGTGATGGGCGTCATCATCCTCATCATCATAATCCTGAAAAAAACGTCAACGCCAAAGTGTTTTTGCAATTACAATCGTTAAGTTTTGACAGACTTCATTTTAAGAAAAGCGGATTAGCGACTACGCCATTGTAATAGTTTGTCGGACTCAGAAATTCACCCAGATTTTGAGTGAATTTCTTCGATAAGTAGGCATCGTCAGTTTCATCATGCTCGTCATCACAACACCATTACTCCCTATTAATTTTTTAGTCTCTTTTCTACAACTGAAAATGTTACTTTTCCCAGCACTTTTTTCTTCTATGTTGGCTTTTAACTCAGCAAAACTTGCGGGGACCTTTTATTCTCGACTCCGTGCATTTCATAACTAGGCATATAAGAAGGATTGTTTGGTGGAGTGCAAAAAACTTAAACTTTCCTTTTTCGTAGCGAGTCTTCAGTTTTAATTACGTTTTGTTGTAACTTTCCGAGTGGGATGGAAACTAGGAAGATACAAAAGGCTGCAATAATTTTATAAAATTTAGTAATAGCAAAAGTAGTAACAGTAGCGTATTGTCATATAGTTAGGGAGTCAGGTGATTTACTAATTGCAAAGCAAATCAGTGTAGCAGCTTCAGTGAATGCAGACACACGTATACATACATACATACACGTAAACGTACATACACACTTGTGTATACTTATACACACTTTGTAGTAAAAAAAATTGGGAAATGCCAGCATAAAATTGAGCGCCATAAGTTACCTCTTTTTTAGAAAAAAAAGTTTTCCTTTTCATTAGTAATCTGTCATTTGTATAATAAGTTGGCTAACTTTTTATATTCTGTTGAGCATTCTAAATTTCCAAGAATGGAATGGAACGAAAGAAAAAGTTGGAAGTCTGTTTTTCGCCGGTGCGTTACACGAGTGAAGTGAAAGCGCACAAAAATGATGAAAATTTAATTATGAACTTAATGGACCAGGACTAGGACGAAGAAAAGTAGATGGCAGGGGGATAGCAATGCCGAAAATTGTTTATAAAATGCAATATTATTTCTAATTTTTTAGCTACTTTTATCATTACACTCATTGAGACGAGGAGTTCTTACCGCAACGTGACTCGGTTTTTAATTTTCACGTTTTATTCTGTTTTATAACGATAAAACCAGTCCAAATGGACGTTTTCGTTCCATTGAAAATGTATTTCCAATATGACGGCACTCTGGGATGGCGATCACTTATCATGTGCCTACGTGAACAAGGAATTGCGCAAGCAATACGTAATAATAATTGCTTCCTTTATGAAACGCAAACATTTTTAATAAAAAAAATCCCTTTATACTTACCTTTGATAGACTAATTTTATATAAGCAAGCAAATACGGCAACCGCATACCTCTAACTTCCTTTTGCGAAAACATGAACATCCTCCTCAAGTAAACGAAGTAAAAGGAGAAATTTTCTAATAAAAATTGGACTGCCGCTGCTTCTATTACTATTATTACTACTGCTCCCGCAGCTAGAAGATGTCAAACTAATTTGATTACAATTAGACCACGGTTTAATTTGATGCTTGCTGATAAACTGCTGTCTTCCTTTTACTCAGTTCCTTTTTCCTGTGTCGTACTTGATGTTATTCTATTCATGACACAGACAAAGGCAGATATTAAGAAAATTTTGGTAGGAGACTACAAAAGACAAAATTGGCGGGGAGAATATTTCCTTATTTTCTGCTCCAATGAATCGCTAATTTAAGGTAAATTGAATAACGAAATGGAGGCTTTGCCTTGGCTGCTTTTCAGCCTCTGACATAAAATGTCTCATTTCGACATCGAAAGGTAGCAATAAAAATCTCCTTTTAACAAGGTTACTGTTGTTATTACTCATATCCGATACTTGATGCGCAGAATGATAATGCTGCATGGTTGTAGTAATAATAATAATGTCAATATTATTATCACAACAAAGCCCTCTTGGCCTTCTTGTTTGCTTAACGTGACTCGCCTTGAGTGCCTGCTTTTCAAGAATCAATTTGACATATTCCAGTTCCGTTCCACTTGCTGAGCTTGGGTTTACGTGAGCGTCGCCTTTATCGTCCCGTTACCTACACAGCAAGCAAGCATTTTCCCTGATTTTTTAAAGGTATTACTCCGACTCTCCTTCGCTCTCAAGCTGACTGCTTTCGTCTTTTCCTTTTTTGTTTGCTCTTTTTGATGTGAAGACGCGGCTTCCGTGAAGATATTAGATTGCTAGAAAAGGATGATTGGGTTGAGATGCGGAGTTGGGACGTTGAACGTAAATGAGACGATGACGACACTACAGCACAGCTCGTTATGCTTTCATCCATCATGTTGCTATGATGATCACGACGATGCGCATTATGATTTCACTGTAGAATGGATGAATGCCTGGTTGCTTGATAGCTAGACACATTCCTTTTACATTTTTTAACTACCAATCTCTCTTGACAGAGCACATTCAATGGGCTTTTATATTTTCTCTCTTTCTCTCTTTATGTATTTAGCTTTTATTGTCAGTTGGTACAAAATAGGAAGCTTCAAGATGAAAGGAACGTTTCTATTCAGAAGGCATGTATTAAATATACGAACAAACAAAGTTAACTTGTCAAAGAACGCAAATATTACTATCATCATACTGAATTTTTCTATAGAGACTCAGTCATACATTTTGGTACATGTGTCTACCTGTGCGTGTGTCCATATTATTGGAATATTTTTGTCGGATTGAGAAGACCCGTTTGTACATTTATTGTTATTTTTTAATAATGTGTCCTCTTTCAAAATCAAATTTTCTGGTCGTGTTGAACCAAAAAAGAATTTATTATTCAACAAAGGGAGGAACTGATATCAAAATGATGGTATTTACTTGTAAAGGCACACAGGTGAACTTCCCTCTTTGAGAAAAAAAACATCCAATTATACCATCGTAACGATGATAATAATAATGGTAAGTAGCTGAATGGGAAAAGATTTCCGTTTTGTTTGACATGACAATCATCCTTTTGTAATCCCTGATAGACTCCTTTTTATATTTTTTTAATAAATAAAGAGGCTTGTTAACTTCTCCGGGAAATGTAAGTGAATACGTAATGTCATGATTATATATTTTTTTTTTACTTTTGGAAATTCTTCTTCCCTGGAGGGCTAGGTAATTGGCATAATATGGCAAATAGCAGTCAGTAAAAGTTATATAGTCATGTCATCACTTCAATTCAATTAAAAGGAACAATTTGTCGATAAAAGGAACTAAGGAAGCATAAAGCAGAAAAACATGGCGCCTTTTGATACCATATCATAACTGTTGATAAATACATATGCATATTATATAGACCATAAGCGGCCGTTCGCCGATATTACATTCCCCCATGCTGCACGTTCGTTTATTACCCAAATACTCCATAAGGCACAATTTCATGTTCAGTTTGTCGATTATCACGATAAAAGCGGCGGTGCCGTGTCGCTGTTTCTGGGAATACGCTCGTCCATTGAGTAGCACATAAGAGGTTAGCATCGTACCTGAAACATCGTATCTGCGAATTACACGTTACACAGGACAGCACTCTATTTGGTAGGAGTTTGCTAAATACCTATTTGTTGTGGTGATGTAAAATTCACGATAGATAAGCAGCAGCTGCTACAGCACGACATGGGATTACCTGAGATAAGCATACATGTTGTATGACCTATGAAGACCAGGCGTTGCTCTAGATCGTAATATGGCGAAGCACGCAACATGATAAACAAAATCCTGATTTTTACACGTGTGCTAGGCAGAAGTCAGAATGCGTTTCTTTATCGCTCAGTTTGTATGTGGCCACTGTGGCCAGTTCATTACTCATGCGAACAATTTTTTTTTAAAAAAATATTAGTTACCATGATAGGTATGCATAGGTATTTATTGTGCGTCTCCGGTGTTAAAATAAGATGCTCGGGTTGTGTTGCTTCGTACCAATCACGAAGCCGGCCGAGAATAAAAGGGTTAACAGAGAAAAATTAAACTTGTTCATGCATTTTTTTGCAATTTTATTTTACAATAGTACTTGATATGCAAATATTTAAAACCCATTTCTGGTTATCTTACGTGGTGTGTGGGAGAATGATATATAACATAAATGTAACTTACCGTTTAAGAATGCAACGTGACGAAAGATGTAAGAAAAACTAATGCAAACAACAGATATATTGCCTCGGGATTTTACTTTATCACTTGTTCATGAGGTGTTTATAACAAGAAACAAGCCCACTAATTAAGTGGTAGAATGAAACTTTGCTGGTCTTGAAAGGAAACTGGAGTGTGGTTTCATTATTTTTTTAAATCTGCGGAGGTGGCACGTATTCCTCAAAACCATGAATTTTTTAGCTTTCCTTTTGGCAGTGAACATTTCAAGTGTGTTCCTGGTTGTAGTTTTTATTGCGTCATTGGTGGTAAATGGAAACATATAACGAGACACTAGTAAAGTAATCACAAAAACGTATCAATTTAAATTTGCGGTTGTTGTATGGGTTTTAGAAATGAAGTCTGTTATGGTTGGGATACAAGTGTTATTTTGTGTTCCATGTTAGGGTGACCTTGTTAAAAGTGCATTAAGGAAATATCCGTGGAAAATATGTTGTTAATTGGGCGCTATGTCAAGGGTAAATCAGCCAGGCGTGGTGGTATTTGGATAGTAGGGTACAAACTTTTTGACCAGCTATTTTTTTTACGTCGCATCATTCTTGTGTAGTTACAGCACAACGGACGTTCATATTTGTAAAGGTTTTTACCAGAATTTTCTTGGTGATCGTTGTGATGGTAATAATAATAAATCAACCGATAATTCCAGTTAAATTGTTTATTCTCATGAGTTTGGTACAGAGCCTGCAAACATGTTGATATATTTTAATGAACACTCCAGTGAACCAGTTCCAGTAAAATGTTGTCAGTGAAGTTCCACCTAATGTCACCTAATTGATTGATGTCATCACCAGGACGGTATTGCACAGGTGGAACATTAATTGTCGACATATTCTAAGAATTTACGTTCTATATATTTTAGGTGGGAAACAGATGGTCTGGTGTAAGTATATTCCCATGAGAATCTACTAGCCCAACTGGAACGGCCAACGGTACCAAGTTTATATGTAGAGAGGAAAGAGTACATTTTCCCTGATAGAACCCCAGGTGTGACGCGTCCTTCGAGAGGTTTAAAAGCTAGCTTGTTTTAAAATTGAATAGCAAATAGCAAGAAAATAGCAGTTGGCAGTAGCAAATTATCTTGAACTGTTGCAAAAGCTACAACGTTCCTGTGAAAACTTGCATTTAAAAAACTAGTTTCCCGGTACAAATTCGAATCCTACATAATAGTTATTTTGTAACAGGACAAAAATGTTCCAAGAATCAAAAGCAATTTTACTTGTACTGGTTGGAGCAGCTTGCCTTGCAGCATTGATCCCCGGATCTAATGCGCAGGTGAAACTGGAATTCACGGGATCTACTGGTAATGATATGTACTTGACATAAATTGGTTGCCCAAGTTAAATTGAAAACACCCACTTGATTCTAATAAATCAACATTTGCATCCAACCATATTTTTCTTATTGTAGAATTTCCCAGTATAAAATGCGTAACAAACCCACAGCAAGTCAAATGGGACTTTAAGAATAAAACAGTTTGCTTCTGTGTATGGATCCAGAACGTAATCCCCACTTGGAATTGCCTTCGAGGAGGAGCTAATTTGACAATAGATGGTATGCAGTGTGCATTTAAATGCATGAAACTTATTTTAAAGCAGTTAAATTTGCATAATTTTATAGAAAGCAAAAAATAAGTGCACACATTTATTAACAAATGCCAGATCTGAAAATGATAATGGGAATTATCAAAGACTTCACACAAGTTATTGGCGAGATCCCCGGGGAAATAATCAAGGGTATAGGCTCCATGACCGGCAATGATAATAATAGAACACGAGATGGCCCGATGCAGCCCCGGACAAGAACTTCCATGATTGTGCAAGACCCTGCCAGTAAAAAGTTTCTAGAAGCGGTGGATAGTAACCAGGAAAATAAAATGGAACGAGAAGTCGACTCCAAAAAAACTAGTGATGTCTTTTCGTCATCTAAACAAATAAAAGGAGTAATGTCCAGGTCCTCCAGTAAATCTCAACAGCCCCACAAAACTCCAGGGTTTCCATTTGCACCATTATCTTTGAGCACTTAATTGTACGAATGACTTTTTCTTTATCTCATTTTATGTTGTCGAATTTTTTTTAAAAAATTGCACGACTTGTAGTAAAATTTAGAAATAAGAGAAGAATTAAAACTACGCAGTTATGAATACTTTTCCTCCATTGTCATTTTGTTACCTTTTTATTGTTGCGTGTACTCCATCTACACCCACGCACACAACGGTGGCAGCAGCTAGTCGGTTTGATTCAGGGGTTATTATTGTCAGGATAATGGATTCTAGTCATTATTATCATCTTTACTGTCGTTGTAAAGAAAATGATCCGTGTCTTATTTTTCCCGCGGAGTCATTCGTGTAGTACGTTTTTATTCTTCTTTTTTATTAGTTTCCTTTGGTTAGTAGAGAAAATAAAGCAAGTTTTGTAGGAGGAAGGATGGAACATAACCAGATGTGTAGTTGTCAAGTATTGTTGTTCCGATATCAAGAAGAGACAGACAGTTTCTCGGTAATAATATGTTCATTCCACAACCATACGATTGTTTTAATGACCGGACAAAAGTGAGGAAGGCGCACTGCCGATAACGATTATGACTTTGTTGGTGACTGACGGCCATAACTGAGCAGAAGAAAGCACACACAAATAATAAAATAAAATAAGCGTAAATAAACCCTTTGTGTTTTTCCAAAACTGAAATCGTAGTGGAATGGAAGGCATTATGCAAGCAAAACGCGAAAAATGACTCATGGCAAAGATGCTGACAGAGCTATCAGTTTGCTCATTAATTTTTTTTAAATTGACGACATCCCTCGTAGTCCAAGTGCTCCCTTTCCTTGTCTTAAAATGTTTTTGGTTGTTTTGAAACTAATAACTTTTTACCGTGTTGTACTGTAAATGCGAGAATGGCGTATCCTTTTTTTGTTACACACATCCCGTCATATCAAGTTAACTACGTGTAACGTAATAATCGTAAAAACTCTGAATGGAATATAAAAAGTATGGAATATTATTATTACGATCACGAAATTTATCTGTACTTTTCGCAAAATCACATATTATCAATTCAGTCCTGTGTTATATGGACATGTAGTCTCCATAAAGTACACCGGTCGGGGAGTTGTTCCGTCTTTCTCGATATTTTGTAAGAGGTTTTAGTTCCAGCATGTAATTTTTATGTGTTGCGCTCGTTAAAAGATTTATTGCTTGGTTTTGTTGGTTTTCTGCAATATTATGATCTGCTGCTGCTGCTGCTGGTAATCACGATGATGATGACGACGCCAACAACGATGCTTTTGGTGATGCTGATAATATTATGAATGAGGTTGTTCTTACGTTGTGTAGAACTTGTGGTTTTCAACTATTTTTTTATTACAAACCACGCAAGAATTTTTGTACGTGGGTATGATTGCAGGAAAGAGATGTAGATACACATTTTTACGAGGTGTAAGTGGAGAAGTATTTTGTCAGCAGGATTTTTATATATCGACACATGAGCGCTAAGCAAACAACCACTCTCTCTGGCAAGCGAGAGAACACGTTCTCTCTTTAGCATGGAGTAATAAATTATTCATATAAACTAATTTATAGGTAGGGGTAGCTTGGTTGAAGTCAAGACAAGGCTTCCAGCAAACAAGAGACTCAAGCTTTACTTACGTAAATGGATATTTTTACACATTACATTCAACACTACTAAATACTATTATTGTGGTTGTTACATCCTTGAACTTGATCAGGGAGGGAAAAAATGGTAAAGGAATGATGTTACTAAAAATGGTAATGTCACGAAACATTTGTGCAGACTGGCGTCCTGTCGACTTTAAAATCTGGTAGCATGGTAAAATAACACTATAAAATCAATGTTTGGTTACACACCATTGGGAAGGGAAAAGCGCCATTGCCGTCATCGCCAGAAAAAGTAGAAATTTTAATTTGAGCCAGTCAGCAGCAGCCAAGCCGCTCGTCTACAGACAACCATACAAAAAGGTCGTAAAATTTGTGTTTAAAAAATGTAATTTTCAAAGCCATATTTTTATGCATTTTTCTTTTTTAGCCAGCATTGTTAATTTCCTGTGTGAGAGTTTGTGCACTCATGCCTATTACCCTGATATATATTTTTTCACATTACATTGCACAATATCGATTTTAAACAGCGAGGTCGGTTTGGGTAATACCCAAAGGCTTGAGAAATAAGGCAGTTCTTTTTCATTTCCATGGCAGTTTCCAATTTGGCAATAATTGCCTTAGTGGTGCAGTGTTGCATAACTTCTTTACAAGAAAGAATCCGGCCTTTTTAAAGACCATACAGCGTTCTTACCTTCTTCTTTCGGTCGTCTCTCTATCTCTCTTGGCAATTCGCAATGAGTTATTGGCAATAAACAGGGGATTTTATAGGGAACAAAAGCGAAACGCTTTCATAAACGACAAAGATAAAAGTACACGCGACACGACGACAAAACGAATAAAAATGCAATTGATCCTTCACAATCATAAAAAACAACTACTGAGCTATTTCTTTCCTTACAATGTATGCCCGTCCGCCTGTCCGTGCACTGTGTGCATTCAGTTTGCACGCCTGGTCAGATCTCGGTGTGTGGAGAAAAAGAGGAGGACAGAAAAACTCTGCTGAAAACATCCTTTTTTTAAGTGATTCAAATCAATAAAAAAAAGTCTTCCTGGAAACTTGTAATGTCCACTTCAATTTGAACGGGGATAACACCATACACAGACATATGAAGCGTTTGCCGTGTGCCTTGCTAAAAAGAACTCCAATATTTACTAACTCACCAAAGGAAGGATATTATTTTATTGTAAGCCCAGAGTAGCAGAGAATACCGGGAGAGAATGCACGAGAGGTGGAGGAACACGATGATAGTGATGACGATGATACCGAGAGGCGCACTAAACAAGACATTATATGGCCATAATGGCGTCATAAAATCAGGAATTTTCATGTAACGAAAAAGCCAATGTAATGCTTCCCTTCCATCAGCACCACCGCCATTACTATCCCCCGACCACCTGAACTACCGGCAGGGAAGAAAATGGCGAGGGAATATCAGGGAGGTGGGACGGAAAAGAACAAGCTTTTATTCAAATCAAATCCAATCTAATGTCCTCGCTATTCCCATATGTGTGACTGCGTGTGTGCATGTGTATGTTGTGTCGTAACAATAAAAAGACACGCATCATAGTACAGAATAACATTGACTAGAAAAAGAATAGAAATGGAAACACCACCACATCACTGCCTTCATTCCGAAAATCACGGCGACATGAAACGTATGTTCGGAGCATAATATGCACCTATCACATGAATACAGAGGTACATGCAGGTCCTTTCTTCTCTTTCCGTCTCCACGGCAGCAGCAGCCAGGGAAAAGTAGAGAAGAAAATACGTATTTATTGCGTATTATTATTGCATGTTTTATGACGGAGTTGTAGTAATAGCCGTGGTAGTACAACAGCAGAGGTGGAGAAAGTGAGTGCGTGCAGTGATGCATGCATGCATGCCTGCATCCACTCTACGATGAAATATTGTTTGGACCGAAGGAATTTTCTTTTTAAAATGTATGCCTCTGCTGCTGCTTCAATAATACGTACTCGGTGAAAAGGAAAGTATTCATTGCTCAAAATTGCTCTATTGTGGATAAAATGTGATATTGTGTGTGCTCCTGTTGTTCGTGTTGTTGTCGATGTTGTGTTTGCTGCTGCTCTTGTTGTGATTATATTGGTTAAAGGGAACAAAAAAGGCTTTCTCAGTTTTGGTGATACAACTACTGCATTATGTGCACAGCTGCGCTACAGTACAGTGAAGCATAGAAAGAAACCGTAGTATTTCCATTTTCCAGTTATCCTAGAATCTCGGCTTACTCTACGCTGCTCTGGAATTGCAAAACATATTACACGAGCTGTTTTTCCTGTGAAAATTTAAAAGTTTGTCAAGCATCATCATGTCATGATGTGTGCAGCGCAGAAAATAGCGGTACACGTGTAAACAACGTAGAACAGTTACTGGGCACTACGACGGGGACATAGAAAGAGAGAGGTAGTGAGAGAAAGGGAGAAGCAATGTTGGAAGGGGTCGCATGTTGCTTTGACAGCGGTGCCTAGAGGCAAAATAAAAAAACAGAAAGTATATTATTATGTTGATATCGGTTTTCAACCAAATCCCAACTTGTAATCATGTCATCATCCTCTATCATTGTTGCTGCTGTAGAAAGACAAAAATACAAAATGTACGACAACCTTTCCAACGGAACCTTTTTTGATGCGTTTGATTTTTTACTTGGTGGATAGTGGATACTGGAGGTGGAGAGGTTCAGATAAATTGTAAATTTCCTTTGATTTCCCAGTGTAAAAAACGGTTAACGGTTGCCAGCATAATCTAACCAATTGGTAAGGCAGTACACGTACATACATACCTACATGATGTTGTATAAGTAGTACACGCCGCACATGTATAAATTCCACAAACAAAGCCGATCATAAAAAAAACTACACACTACAAATGTATTGATGTATAGCAATGTTGACAAGTGTCATCGTGAGTAAACCGAAAGTAGTACCATGCAAGGAAAATGAAATGCCCTATTCCCAATCATCATTGTGCCGCGAAACGAACAACTTAGTAGGTACTTTACAAGTTGGTCTGTATCCTTTCTTGGAAATGTTGATATTGAGGATGCTCCTTGTTTATATCCCCTTTAGCTTTCTCGCTCCGTTAAATAATGTTGCCTGGGTGAGTTGCGAGAAGAGGAGTTGTGCTGTTTACGGGAATGCTTTGTGTGTGTGTGCTCCTTGCTCCGTTTCCTTTTATCTATTATTACTTCCCCCAACCATATTTGCTCTTTACCAGCAGTGGCGGGAGTATCACGATGACGACTGCTTTCATCTTTCCTTTCGGTGGGCCTGTGTGTTTTTGAGAGCGAGAGGGAAAGAGAAAATGTGTGGTTATTTGGTAGTAGCAGCCCAATACTCAGATATATTCCTATTATAGCTTGCCGTTTACTTGCTCATGCTTTCATTTTACACTGTGAAAGTGATCATCGTCATCATCCTCATCCAAAGTACATATCCTCCCGGAGATATTCGTGGTACACTCATTCATTCCTTTTCGGTACACATTACAGATATGTACACACACGCTCAGAGAGAAAAAGCCACAATCACCAGCCATGCGACAAACTTACAAACACACAGTGTCTCTTTCTTTGAGCCTTTTTACCACTTAAACAGTTAGCAAACAATCTTGCTGAATGTAACAACATTTTTATATGGATTTTTAGAGCTATTTCGTTCGACTACTTTGCTCTGTGTCGTCTTGTAAGGAAGAGTAAAAATGCGCTATGGTATACAGAAACGGTCTACAAACTACAATGATGACGTTATCCTCATCTCTCTCTACTTTCTCTGCTCATTTCATTTTTCCTTGTTTGTTTGCTTAAATGCGCGTATCAGCAAACAATTTGATTCTGCGATGCCATCAAAGTCAAGCAACAGAAACACTGCCACCACCACTAGCAGCTACAACCACACAGTTATTATATTCCTCCTCTCATAATATCATCCTTATCGTCTTCCCATCATCCTTCCCTGTAGCATGCATCGGGTCGCAACGGTCGTTTCTGTTGGCTGAGGGACAATGAAAAATATAGAAATTGCTTTGTTAGGCTTCATTGGCTTTTATCAGGAAAAAAAGAACATGGGACATTAAACAGTGGTGCAGCAGGCAGAAAGCAGGAAAGCGCGCATTCATATATTTTTGCTATTACCAATTGCTGCTGCAGGGAAGATGGAGAGAAAACCTATTAGAGAAACATGTGTACTATGGGTCTTTGTCGGTCATCTTGATTTCATGCGAGAAACTGTATTGGAGCAAGTCCATTTTGGATACAAAAGTTTGCGGTTGATAGACCAGTTCTTGGTGACATTGAATTTGATAAGACGCTAAGAATCGTTCACAATTGCAGAAATAATGGAGAGGGACGACGGCGGTATTAGTGTCGTAACGTCTGACTGCCATTTTATCTTGATTGTTTCATACCAGCAGCAACGGTGAAGCAAACAAAAGGAAAAATCAGACAAGCGCATACACACTCACATACAGAAACGATTTTGATCTTGTCGGTTTTATGCCGTGCGTATCGTATTATGATGCTTTTATTATACGAATCTTAGTAAGTGCATTTTGGGTACATTGTATGCACTACGATAATTGACAGTGTAACGGAACAACTCGTAAAAAACGTGAAAGAGGTGTCATAAAGCCAGAACAGTCATATTATGAACATGACAGAAAAAGGAAATGAAAGATGGAGAGAAGAGGATAAAGCCGTCCAAAAAGTGCACAGCCATTGGTTTCATTTCCGGTCGCATCATGCAACACTACTAAAAGTAAATGAGGAAATGCTCACGTATGAAATATTAAATAACATTGGTTGTTCCCACTTGGCTAAATAGATAAAAAAAAAGTATCGGAATAATCGTATCGGGGATAAAATGGAAAGTGCAGTAAACCATGACTGGTTGGTATTATTACAGCCTGATTGCAATGTCACGATCCAAATCGTCAGTATTAACGAACGGCGGTCTGTGAGTGTAGTTGGCGGCGAACCGATCAGAAACAGCGCAATTGATACTTTAAGTATTATGCATTGTATTTGTTGGACAGTAAACGACTTTGCCTTGCAGCAGCGCACCTATTAATGCGGAAGATAAATGCACACGAGGAGGAGGAGGACGACGGCGGCGGCGATGATAAGCTTGAGTGAAGCTTAATATTTATTGAAAAAATGCATTGGATTAGAAATGGAGTGATGACTGTTGAGTTGTAATGCATGGTGTGGCAACGGTCCGAGTACCTCTTGAGCAAAAAAGAGGGATAACAACAAAGCAACAATAAAGTGAAAGTCAATGAGCCATACAATTATTGCGGTCATGTACAAATTGAGCTGTTTTATGTAAAGGAAGGAATTCGTGGCGTAGAGTAATTTGATGACGCTTTCTCTGAGCCNTGAGCCAAAGTTTCAGCTAATGCTTATCATGCATACAGCTTGTTTGCTTTACTGTGTATTGTAAATCCATATTATTTATTAATGCAGTGGTACACAAAATAAAATTGTTCTGGCTTTTATATCTAATCAATTTTTTTTGTATTTTTGTCTCTTTCAGGTAAGCAACCCGATAATTTTGATGTCCTTTTTGCATATACCGCATTCTCATATTCATTATTTGCTATTGGCATATTAAGCATTTCAACACGATGTTATGATGATCCATTAAAACAGGTATGCTTTTGTAAATACACATCAAATTATTTAAAAAATTATCCACAAACCTCACCTCATACCAACGGGCCTTGATCACGGTTTCTTAACAAGAAACGGCATGTAGGTACGTACATCTATGCATTTACCTGGCAACAATGCCATTGTTGAATCTCTAGCACCTGTAAAGTCGCTGGTTAGAGACGAGATGGCAGACAATGCTACCTGCCCTGCCGTAAGCAGAAAAACGCATCAAGAGAGGGTTTGTTGGGGTGCATTGTTGAGAACGGTATACCTTTAGGTTAGGTAGCAATGTGAGTAGTAGTGTAGCCAGGGGAGAAAACTAGAAACAAGCTCAGTTGATTTCAGCAGTGACGAGTAGAGACTGATGAAAATCTTGCCTTGTTCAGGTTACCTTGTCGATGCTCATCTTCATTATTACATTTCTGTCTCAGGGAAAAAACTGTTCAGTCATCATTTCGTCTAGATGTTCTCCAGCCGTCAGCATCATCACCAAAGTCGTTTTCCTATTCTAAACATTGTATCTTGTTACTGGGGTTGGCTTGTTGGCTGGTGTGGTGGTTATGTGCTGTTGTTTTGATTCAGTCACACACTTCACATCATAGATACAACCAACCCAACTGATTTGATGTTGATCTGATGAGGATGATGGCAAAAAGATGACAATGATGATTATGTACCTGACTCACTGGTGATGAGAGTAAACCTTTTTTTTAAACTTGGGTTTGATTGAATTGAACATGCTTTTGCTATTATCTCGCTCCTTCATTTTAACTCAAAAGGAAATGCTTAAGAAACAGACTTGTCGAGCGAATGATGGCAATGACGATCAGTGCTCCATCAACATCACCATCATCATCAGTAAAATCTTTCATGGGAAAACGTATGACATATTAATTGATTCTCTTCTCCGTTAACATTGTTTTGCTATTTATTATTGTTTTATTTTAAAGGCTGTTAATTTTATTCCATTCTCAAACTTGATAACTTGTGTCGGCTTGCGAGGAGAAGAAATGTCAACTAGAAAACCTGGTGACATGACGTGACAGTAAAGCAGAGGAAAATCCGCGCTGTAAGCCATTGACTCTTCACGTCTACTACTAACACGTTCTTGTGTCGTCCTGCAGTGCATAAATTCACTTTTCTGCAAAGATAGAGGCAAGTCTCACGTAGCCCCTGTCTTGGGTAATGATATTTTGTAGTGCGCACACATAATGTGTAACTAATATTTTTGTTTCGCCACAACTTTAATGCAAAAGGATTCCGATTTTTTTCCTTTGTCTAAAGTCAGTGCACGGATTCAGATTATGACATGGTACACTCAGTCAAACCCCTAATATGGTAAAACCACAACGAGACTGCAATAGTAAAACAGGTGCTCTTACATGGATGTAGACGAAGAACATGAATTTAAAAAACAAAAGGAAAATCTACAACGAGATTAATCGACTGTTATCTTACTGTAATTTCTGTAAAAAAAATGACCAACAGCCAGTAAAGCGGGACCAAGAGAAGCAATTCAAGAGGCCACTAATTAAATTTCACTTAAAACGTATGGCGTTGTTCCGTTCTGAATGGAATTTGCAATTAGCAAAATCTTTATTATTACACAACACTCTGTAAAAGGGAGTTGGATTATCGTTTGGATAGTTATTTGGGTGGGGAAAAATATTTTGAAAAACAAAAAATATTGAAACACAAAATAATGAGCGAATATCGTAAGCAAGTAGTATACTTCGTCTTCGTCACTCAAAACAATTGAAGAAGAGTACACTTGATTTAACCTTTACAAAAATTCTTCCTCGTCGTCGTTGTCAGTGTTTTTAACATGCTCAGTTAGCCTAGGGTTAGCTTTTAAAGACTAGGAACGCTACATATTAAAACTAGGCTGCAATAATAATGTAACGAACGCCTGCCCGCTACAAACAAACGAAATTCAAAACTGATAAGGAAAAAGTCATCCTGGTTAAGTAGTGTTTTGAAGTACTTCGCCTAATAATATAATGTATATACATTAACGTATTGCATTATATATTAGATGCTGCAATATTTGAAGAAAACCAGTTCTTGTGTGCACGATATTTTTTAACTTTTTTGAGTGGAAAAAAATGCTTAAATTAAAATTATTGAGGAGATAGTGCAGTAAAAAATGGGACGAAGAAGATCTGTAGAATGGGAGGGAGGAGAATGAGGAGAAGAAAATGTACGAAAAAATTGGAACATCATCATGAGGACTGTCTCCCGGCATCATCAGCTGCTGCTGCTGGTGTGGTTGTGGCAGGACGTACCGGTCGTAGTAATAAAAAATAGATCATAAATATTATGCTATTGTATGCGTGTGTTTGTGTGTGTGTGTGTTAGTGAATAGGAATTATATGTAAAAAGAGAAAAACTTATCGATTTGTTTTTACTGGCGTGATCATTATTATTATTATTATTATTATTATTGTGCAGGAATATATAAACTCGTTTTTATGAACAGACAGACAGGAACGGCCCTCAAAATTTTGTTGGGCTAATGATGATGATCATCTCAGCAGTAGTCGAACTCACTTGCTGTTTTCCTTTTTCTTCTTCGTCGACTTTTTTTGCACAAAGTTTTTATGTCGCCTCCCGACAGTTTAATGTGGTTGACAATAAAAATGAAATTCATTCACAATCAGTAAGATTGTCTCACTATTTCACCATCTTCTTTACTGTGCTCCCCTTTCTCATCCCACTAATATACAATGGTGCCAGGCAGGTTTTTTTTAAACAATATTCTTTATACAACGAGGAGGAGGATGATAAAGGCGGAGGCAGAGAGTAAAAAGCAGTAAAATTTCCTGCTAAACTGGGTGATGGGGTGTACAGCAAAACAGAGAAGCAAAATGCAATACGACGAGGTTGTTATGATTTGTGAAAATTATTCTGAAGGGAAATCATCTTAAAACAAGAGAATGGAGAACGGAGAAAAAGACAAAAAAAAATAAATTGAATTGGAGTGAAAAGTCTGCTGCATCTTTCTTTGTCTCTGTCTCTGGGCGGTGTGTAAACATGCATATGCACATGCCTAGATAATATCCGTAGAACTTTCAACTTTTTTTATATAGCTTCCACTAAGGTATAATTCTCTTATGTCTAACGTTGGCATTGCAGTAGCAACGAAAAAAACACAAAAAAAGATTGTACTCTATCCTATGACAGTGTTGACTATTTTTTGGTAAAAAAGCTATGCACTATCTCTGGCACCGGGCAGACAGTCATCAAGTGTGCACAACAGCCACCACAGTAAATGTTAACAAACTACCAAACTATCTTCACCAAAAACTGTGTATTAGGCGGGGCACCAAAAGAAAAAAAAGAACAACAACAACACCAAGAAAGCAACTTGGAGTTTTTTAGGGGCATAAAAATTGCGAACAGGAGACAACGTTCCTGCTGTTGTTGCTGGTTGTGGGGGGCTGTTGGTGTCGTTGTCAGGTTTAAAAGTGGAAAGACCACGAAAAAGTAAAGTTTATGAAATGGAATGCCATCATGGCTATTACCATTACTGGTTGCCGTCAGCCAAACACACACAGACACACAAACGTATAAGCATGCTTGCATTTATGTGTAATGTGTACATACACGAAACGTTCCTGTCACTAAAGTGTAATATTATGGGTGTATTTTCACTCGATTTTTTTGCTCATGTAGCTTCAAATATCTAATAATATGACATAGTGGTTCATATGCCAGTTTCACCGTGCTATGCTGCGACAACGATGATGGTCTTCTTTCTCTTTCTCTCTAGCTGTCTTTACTTTTTCTGCAAAAAGAGGAAAATAATATGCAAAGAGGGAATTTGTTAATGGGAAAAAGCACCATGATGCGAGGGACTCCAGCAACCAAACGTTCATTCTGTGTATTTGTGGAGTAGTGTGCGGTAGCGGTGATACTCAACCTTCTCAGAATCCGTCATGTTCTATTCCACAACTACGCATGCCACATTGCAGACTCACTTTTGGTAGCAGAATATCACTACCATCAGGAGAAGAAAAAAACTTGGTATTATTTTGAGCCAGTTTTTCTTACTTTCTTGGCATGGATCTACTAGGAAGGAAAAGAAAAGTGAAGATACGTATTATGGCTTTTCACAGGAAAGTACACCGTGGTCCATCCCTTTTTGCTTTTTCTTCAGGAGAGGGAAAAAAAACAAGGCTAAAAAATAGAAAAGAATGAATATTTCACAACTAGAAGTGGAGTGGGAAAGAGAAAAGCCTGTAGAATAGAGAATGATCATTATTGTTATTATCATCGTCATCATCATCATCATCGTCACCATTGCCATTCTTATTATGTTGGACATTTCCCTTTCTTTACAGTTTTAGGTTTAAGTAATCTCTTGATGGAACTATATTACTCGAGACAAAGCCATACACTGGCAAGGAAAGTCCAGGAGAGAAAAAAGGTACACTGAGGACAAAAATGGGGTTTTATTGCATAAAATGCAGATTACCACCTTCAGACTGGGGTTCCGCTTGTTTTTTTTGGAAACCGGCATATTACACATACGGCATCATCCAGAAATGGCACGGGATCTATCTGCTGTGTGGCGACTACTTTTTTAAAAAGTCGCGTCTCCTTTTCCACCATTCTATTGAACATCAGCATATAATTTGTGGGTGTGCATGTGCAAGTTCATACCTATACCTACAAGTATATATACACTTTTACACATAGTCACTTGTTCCTAATGTGTATATAATGCAAGTTTGTACCAGTGTAGTTAGTACTGGCTTTTCACACCATTTTTTCCTTGACATTTTTCCTTTTGCCAAGCCTATCGAGGAAAAAATATTACTGTCTGTGTGTATGATATGATAATAATAATGATATGCAAAAAGGGGCAGATGAAGAAGTAGTTGAAGAAGATGACGACGACAAAAAATGAAATTTACGACGTTGGTTTGACTTTAGTTATGGTAGAAACTCAGAGCTGAAAAGGGTTGTTCAGCTATTTAATGTCTTTATTTGTCAAACATTTTTTCGCAAAAAGTCTCCGTCTTGTTGCATTTCTCTATGTCCCCCTCTCTATCTCTCACTCTTCTCATTGCATTGCATTCTCGATGGCAATAGTTCTTTTTTTGTGGAGATAAGAGGGAGAGAGAATAAAAGAGAATGATATGAAGTTGATGATGTTATTTGTCAAGGAGTAAAGTGAAGTGCTAATTGTACTGCTAAATACGTATAATAAATTTTCCAACCAGGATCTTCACTTGTCTGAGTCACTTGAGATGTTCTCAAGAAGACCAAGAGTGAAAAGGGATGATAGTGTGATAAAAGTCAGTTGATGGCGGTGACGGAGATAGCGTTTCTGGTGGTAGTAAATGGCTAGCTCGGCGGTTGCTATTACTACTGCTGTGCTGCTGACGCTAATCCATGGGAAAAATCAACAAAACTTCACTGCAATAATAACACTCCTAAATAATCGTATAGTTAAGCTAAATACAAAATCTATACAATTTTTTTATCTTGTCATTTTCTGACAAGTTCAATTTGCCAGTCCAATTTACACTTTTTTCTACTTTCTGTCTGTTCATTTTTTCGTCTTGTCCGGTGAAAAGGGGATGCTCGTCATGACAACGATAAAGTTTTCCCAAATTTGGGAGGAAAATCTCTTTTTGTCATGTTTACCATATTATAGAACCGTGAGGACATTTTATTTTCAAAGATAAATAAGAATGCATACCTCTAGTATTTGATTACATATTAATAATGCGCTGTTCGCAGGGTCGTCATCGTCATCATCAACAACATGATCGTTGTCGTCGTCAACGCCATCATCGTCATCATTACCCTCTTTGCAGACTTGTTTCTTTTTCTGGTTGGCATGCCCTTTCTCGGAGTTAATAACCATACAACAACACATTCCATTTACTATCTCTCATTCTTGAAGCATCTCTCATCATCATCATCCTTGTTTTAGGATTTTTCTGCCACCATCGCTATATCACCGTCAGCTAGAAAACACTGCCACCGTTACCACTACTGCTGCTGCTTTGCAGCACCTTTTTAGGTTTTTGTTCCACTTAATTATTTACGTATTTAAAAAACGATGACAAGGAAAAACATATATTATTATGTTTAATGTTGATACACTACTTATTATTTTCGTTTAATTTTTTTATTCACTTCCACTCAAAATCAACTAATGTAATATGTATAAGGTGTATTGCAGACATGAGACTACCCTTTAACTTACATAATTTTTCTGGTGTTGGTTGTGCGATGTTCGTGTAATTCTTAATCACCCCACTACTATTATCCGCATCATCATCATCATCATCATCAGCAGCAGCAGCAGCATGTTGTGTGTGTAGTTTTGTTAGTCATGCAATGATTCAAAAGGTGTGCCGCCATCAATTAGTAATGGAAAGAGCGAGAGAGGGAGAAATATAAATACTTATATACATATACATACATAAAAGAAGGTGAGAAAAGGTTTCAGCTGCTGATCCTGCTTCTGTGGACAACAAGAGTTTCTTCACAGCACCAAGAATTACAGTCCATTTTGGTTTTGACGGTGTTATATTTTTATTTATTGCTCTGCACACATGAGCCAACTGAGAAAAACCACAAGTACAAATGCACTCTAGTAGTGGCGGTGTAGTATGTGGTAGTAGTCAGCAGTAGTAATTGCAGACGAAGTGTTACCAAGTCAACAAAATGCAATAAATGATGGTAAAAAGTGCCTACTTCTCTCTCTCAAGTCAAGTGGGAAAAGGGTGAAAAGTATAAAAGAAGTACAACAACAGAAAGGAGGATGAGGATGATTCGTTGTGTGGTGTATGAACGTATGCCTACATTCAAAGAATTTTTGTAGCTTTTATGCAAGAGATTATCTCGTTCAGAGTCATTAAGAGGTGTGCACATTTTCCGTGTTTAAATGTGATGATGATGATGATGATAATAATGATGGCGGGGAGGTGGAGGATGGATGATGAGGACGACGATAATTGCACGCACACTCAAATAGCGAGAGAGAGAAAAGCAAAATTATATTTCTGTTTGTGTATTTATATGATTGTGTATTTACACGTAACGTGAGGCTGTTGCAGCTGCTGATGATGATGAGAATGAGAAATATTAAGTGGCTTTATCCATTTAATGCGCGGTTGTCGGATCTATTGAGGTTTTTGGCAAGAGATCCAACACAACCTTACAATGCAATCAGACAGTTGGTCGTCGCATTCGCATTATCCCGGTATATAATGCACTATTATAACAAGCTTGCCCTTGATTACAAAAACTGATGACGAGGAGGAATATTATTTTCACTGTATTACCCATTCCGAATTACAGAACAGCATAATAATCTTCTCCTTCTGCAAATGATAAGAAGCGATATACTGAAGAAGAAGAAAGTTCAAAAGTTGAGAGCGGTCCTTTTCTTTATCAATCACTTCTACCAAAACAACCATTTTACATGCATACTAACATGATACTACGTTTTTTGTACAATTGCTTATTTCTCGTCGCTAATATAGTAACGTTCTCGTTACTTCAGTGCAAATGAATGTTTCAACCGTGTTGACACATAACAGGGGCAATAAAAATGACACCGAATACCCCGGCATTTTTTCCTTAAATTCTACCCTGTCACTGTGAGTATGTATCACGTTGTATCAAAATAAGAATATAATGAAAACTTGGTACGTAACCCTGAATGTAAAAATTATTTTTTAAATAGTTTTTATGTATTTTTCAGAGGATAACAAATTTGCTCAAGACCCAGGAGGAGCAGGTACGGGAAAAGTAGGAATAATAGATAAATGCTAAGCATTATTATTAGTAGTTAAGTAAGTAGTAGTAGTAGTAGTAGTAGTAGTGTGTCATTGTAAGTACATTCTACTAAACCGGTCCGTTCTTCTTATTTTCGTCTTGTTACACTGCAGAAATTGATGAGGCGCGTAGGTATAATTGCACCTATAATACACAGGTGAATGAATGTGTGTGTTGTACACAGTAAAATGTACAAATGAGCTGGTGTAGTTACTTAATTCTTGATTCTCCTTCGTCACTATCATTTCCCACTAAACCATTCTATAAAGTCATTTTTATTCTCTCAGGAAGAGAAAAAGTGCAATTTTTCAAGATGAAAATGATGATGATTTTTTGATTGCAAAATGAATTTTTCTTGTTGTTATTCGTTGCTCGCTCAAGAACACGTTAATGACGACAACGACAACGAATACGATGAAACGATGAAGATGATAAGGGATAATAAAAGCTCCTTATACTAGTTTTCAGTGATATTATTTAAATAGCAAATAGTAAATTGTATAATAGTATGCAAATTAGAAGAAGAAAACTTTGTGCAAAATAAAAGGCTGCCGAGAAAATTTACTGATTTAAAAATATTATCATTATTAACGTTATTAGCATTTTAGTATATTATGTTATTATTATGGCGCCTGTTCCTTCGCTAGTTTATTGAGTTTGATTTCTATTTACAGTTGTATGGTAATATGATAAGTATGTCGTCCTATAAAGAGCAACATAATACGAATAATAATTCTTTTCTACTGCCATTGTCATTGAAGTTTCATATTTAGAAAATTTCATTTTGTATCGAAGAATCATTTCCCTATTCAAAAAATAGAAATGGTATGCGCACTTTTTTGCAAGATTACAAATTGCCCTTTTTAAAAAAGAGGCAGTTATATTGATTGTCTCATATTTGCACCTCCATACTACCACTGTCAATCTCTGTTTTAAATGGTGATATTAGGACGACAGTGATGGTCATCAGAACCACCTTCACCGTCTCATCAGTTTATCTACGTCGCCATTATCTCGTCATTGTCGTCATTCTCATCGCCTTTGTATACATCAATGAACAAACCACTACTTTGATGTTGGTGTTACTTACTACTACGTCGTGTCGTAAACAACAGGGTCGGACAAAGTGTCACACTTTTCTTATGTATTTGGAGAGAAGATGAAATAGTATGCAAATTAGAGTATTATGTAGAGTCATCATTATTATCCTTTACCAAAAGAACTAGGTTTGGCATCACAGTGTACGTTTTGGGAGGTTTTTTTTTTAACAAAAAAGTATAACTTTGAAGGAAAAATCGGTTTTGTTGTCTTTCATAAAAAAAATTATGTATGCATTAGAAAAAATGAGGGTATGAAAAATGTCCTCATAAAATGGGTAAGTAACAGGTTGGCAGTGCTCGCTGACTAAAGTTAGAAAGCACTAGAGAAAACATGACGGATTAATTAGCAGGTGCCATTATTGTAATAACAGTAATGACGACGACGATGTTGATGATGGTTGTAATGATAATGACGATCATCATGATGGCTGCGTAGGTCAATTTCAAAATGATAATAGGGATACCTATGTAGAGAAAACATGGAGTGTATCACCACCCTATCGTGATGATGTGACAGACGGACACGTAACAAAAATGATAATATTATTATATTATTACCACACATTTATGAATTTGCTAATAACCATGTATCCATTTTTGGTTCATGACACGTTGGGGAAAAAATGAGATAGAAAATTAAGAAAGAAAATACGAAATCCCTCGTCAATTTTTTCTTCTCCCTCTCTCTCTCTCCTTCATCCTTCTTAATAACACAAGAGATGAAGATGAGATGAGAGCATGTCTTCTTGTCATGTCGTCCATCATGTACTTTTTTGCAAAGAAATACGAGCAAAAAACATGTAACAAACAGACTCAAACTGCTAATAACTTGTCTGTTGTTGCCAAGCCGTGTTGCAGACGAGGAGACACATACATTAGGACAGAAAGTCAAAATTCAAGTTAAAATTGCCTTACCCACCAATCTGATTTAAGAGGCAGGTCAGGTCAGCAAAAAATAGGATGAAAAAAAAACTAAACGAAAACGAATATATAATACATGTATTTTAAAAAATAATAAAAATAACATGTAACATGTCTCACAACTTGTATTTCTGCAATTTTCTATTTACTCTCCGCTCTGCTGTTGGTACCCTGGACAGGGCAAAGACGAAAGAACTTTTTAATAGGAAGGTAGGTAGATAATGAACCAATTCTAAATTCTGATTGATATGCTGGCGAAGGAGAAGAAAAGAAAATCCACTTCCACTTTTTTCAACAATAATAAACATAATCGATTATTAGCGGACGCCGACCGGCACCTCTATCACGATCACTGTAAATTTTACTGTGACTACCTCTACTACTGGCACACACTTCACACCCCAGTTGACAGATATGATTATGAGCAGGTGGTGGTATAGCAACTATGTACTTTTCTTTCTAGCATTTATTATAATTTAGTGAAAAATACGACCATTTGGGTCCTTCTCCATCCGTTTAAGTTATCTTTCTCTGAGGGTATTATAATGCATGTCGTCAATCAGATTTTTTTTCTGCTTTGTAAATGATTTCCATTTGCCAAAAAAGTTATCATAAAAAGCTCCTCTTTGACTTTTCTCTCACTAGCTCATGTCATATTTAGCGTGATCAGTGACTGATTTATTGTGATTGGATTGGATTGAATAGAATATTTGAAAAAATAAAATAAAAACGAAATGAAACGAGTCTAAGGAGTTCCGCGACAAGGCTTTATTGTTCCCCCAATGAATTTTCTCCTGGAAATTTGTAAGTTTCATCGTCATCATCTTTTTTTAGATCGTTATCATTATTACAATGATCATGTTCATTGATTGGTGGCAATGGCGGTGTAAAAGAAACTGTTGGTGATTGTATAAGTATGCATTTTAAATTCAAGTCGAGTTTGTAATCATACTTGGCATTCAGTGAAGAGTCTTTTAATTCCGCTTAATACCATGGCTGTTTCATAATGTACTATTCACTACAACAAAAAAGGGGGTGAGCTGAATCCGACAGGCTAACTTTATGCAAAACAACGCAGAAACGTCATCACTGATGTAAAAATCTAATCAAAAATGTAATGCTACATGGTATTGCTTCTTTTCGTCTGGGTGACGGATCTAGTAGAGAATTTTTCTTCTCGTTTTTTATGATTATTAAGTTTCTTATAAAATGTAAAAAGAATGTGGTACAAATTACAATTGCTGCCCTAACACTCACACGAACAGGAATAGATTAGTAAAAACCATGTAGAAAATGTAATAAAAACAGTTTTATTTGCATTTTATTCGATTTTTTAGTGAAGAGGATATTTATGGGGATTATGATGATGATACTGATTAGGATGACGATGGTGAAGCATTGAGGTACATACGTTACACACCCGTGGTAGTAGTATGCACGTCCGGTAAAATACCACCACACGAGTAAAGTGGGATCACTCCTCCTCAAAGAGATAAAGATAAGCTAATTCTTTTTAAAGAAAAGGATGTGCTAGGGAATAATAGAATATAAAAAAAAACTTGTGTGGTGGAAATTGACTTTTTATTGCTTTACTTGAGCGAGTGTTCATAGTTCATAATAATAATAATAAAATGCACTGTTTGTGTGCATTTTCGTTTCTTTTTCAACCTCTTTTTATGTTTTTATCGGAAACTAGTCTCGAGTGGAATTTGAGTGTCTGACTTTTCTTTTGGCTGTTGCTGTTGTGTGATACCCATACGTTAAATGTCATGCTAGTGGTAATACATACTACAAGGATGAAGGTGTAGTGGTGATGGTGGTTTGAAAGGAAACTGAATTAAGAGTTTATCATATCACATCACATTATCATATCATATCATCATGAGTAGTGCAGTGTAGTGCAAGACCAAGGCACATAACAAACCACGCTTTTCACTTTCGCTGGGGTTGCAGACGTTGCACTACTTATTTTTATTTTTCCGGTTTATCGCTACGTCACTCTATCTCTCCCTCTCTTCATCCCTTTTAAAAACTTTGTCGTCAACTCATTTCTAATTCATTGTTGTCTGATGACGATGGAAAGGGAAAATTAGTAGTGGATGTTGACTGTTTAGCTTGGGAAGGTGCTGCTATGGTAAGTTAACAATTTATACCCAAACCTTCTGAACGTACCCATACCACTAAAAGAAAAAATGAAATCCTTCGACTGTCGTCAGTAAACAGGTTGATACAGAGCTGATGAAGATGATCCCAATTTTGTTGAAAAACGAAATCCTCCAACACAAAAGTGACCCATGACATTTCATTGCTTACGTGTTTCTCAAGGTGTTAGCTTTCATGTTTCTGTTATCCTCTGAGATAGCATTTGTATTTTGTCTTGGCGACAGAAGCAGATTTGGGGTCTCACGTAAAATCATTTTCTTAACAAACTCAATCAGCACACCACCGGATGGATACGAAGAGTGATATTTATTTTTATACTATATTTTTAAAAGAAAGGATAACGTTTTAAAAGAAATACCTGGCTGGACTTTAGTAAGATGGGTATGAGAATGCCCACCCATTGCTCCCTTGCAATTAGTCAGAAATGTCGTAAAAATAAAACGTCAAGGTGATAAGGGACGGAATAAACGGAGGAAATAACGACATAATATGATGATGTTGCGTACTACTCTCACCTGACAGGTAATTTTCTTCTCTTTGCGTTTTTAATGCCTTTCACTTTATTTATTACCTAATAAGAATAATAATAAATAATACAACCCGGCACGGTGCACATAGCATACTACCGACTACTATGAAATGATCCTGATTGCAAAAAAATAGTTGCTGCAGTTAATGAAGCCTCATTATTTTTCAACGGGTTTTCGTCGTGTAGTTGTTGTGTTGGAAGAGTGATATGGTGCTTTCCAAGTTACGTGAACGGGAAGACTATAATAAGAATATATAAAATTTAAGTGAAGTGGAATGATAATAACAACAGTAATAATAGTAATACTATAATCTACTTGGTCCATTCACATCTCTTTCTCCCTCTCCGTCACTCACTCCACTGGTCTCTCGGTATTGAACGAGTTTCAAAAAAACTTTTTTATGGAAATTTTAACTCGTAAAACAGCAAGTGGTCTAATGGTAATAATATTATAATAATAATGGTAATGGTTACCTTCTTTTACTGTGATTGCGGTTTTCCAAGTGGTTGTTCGTTTGTTGCTGGTTTTGAGCAAAGGTATTTTTGGTTTCCTAATTCTATTTTTACTATGCCATTCTCGTTACCGACGACAACAAGTTTATCATAAGTCCATACATAGGCATTGCACACTTATGTATATAGAAATAAACCACAAAGCTCTTCTCGTCTCTCTGGTTGGTGTAAGAACAAGTAGCAAAAAAAAATGAATGACTGAAAAAATGTTGAGCAGAGGGAGAGAGTCAACTTGTTAATCATGCTTTATTGTAATATTGGCCATTTCATCATCGCCGAGCTCATCACTTTGCTGCGAATATTTTGCAGTAAACGATCCTATTTGCACACCGAAGGAGATAGTAATATTCACTTTGTAGTAAATGAGATACGCATTCCAATCCATTATGTTAAAAGGAGAGAAAAACGACCAAATGAAAGAAAAGTGTAATCAAATAAGAGGAAAATAAATGTCTTGGGTGAGTGAGACTTCGTCACGTTATTTTTTTAACGATTTTTTCATCCTTTCCGTCGTCGTCCGTGCTTTTCACTAGTATCCCTCCTGTACCGTTTTTCATGGCTTTTCTTGAAATAAAGAGGAAGAATCGATGTCTTATTATTCTTCTGTGGCTCGTCTAATGATCCCCACGGAGAAAATAAAAAGAGAACTTATTATGTTGATGGTGATGATGAACGTGTTTTTTCCCTTATTTCTTGTCTCTCCAGAGGCATTAAATATACAATAAATTACATTTGAAATGCCAAACGGTCTCTGCATTTGATTTATTGCAAAAAGAAAAACTTACCAACTTGGCTTATAATATTATAACGCGGGACTCAAGTACATACGAAATGAACGGCGCTTGTTTGCTGCTTCTCTGCAAAGAGCAATGGTCATGCCTTTGCGATGATGACGCTGATGATGATACTGCTGTACTATTTTGCTTACAGCCAATTTTCTTTACTTTTTTATTATCTTCCTTTCTGTCTGTCTGTCTCTCAAGTCTCAACCTCTCTCTCTCCCTCTTTGTTGTTTTCTGGTTGAAAGAACACACAAGCAAAAAACGTCGTGTAATAACAATACAATGGGCAAAATCGTATCCAGTCACCAGTGCGAAAAGGTTGACTTGCGGGACGAGTGGACTACGTATAGCTACAACGCAACGGCGGCAACTCAGCATGTGTCATCCATGTTAACAAATTACTCTTGGTTGCTCACTGCTGCTTATGGCGATGGAAAAACTATTTTTTTGCAAAATAATTGAGTTCTCTCTGGATGGTACGACGAAGGGGAACTGTTATTTTTAATACCTAGCATTCCTCTTCGTCACTGTTGTTGTTATTATTATTATCATCAGATATTACATTTATGTGTATTTTTAGCAAAAAACGACTACTTTTTTAGCCTTCCTGCTCCCCCCACACACACATTCTCTCCCCACGCCATGTGTACAATTGGAAAATGTGATGTGTGAAATGTGTAATGAGTTGGTTCCCTGTTGACTACTAGCGTTTAGCGCAAAAAATAACATGCTTTTTGTTCGCTGGTTGGCTGGCTGTTTGGTTGGTTAAAGGTAAAAAGGGAGAGAAGTAAGTAAGTAGTCGCCACGAAAAGACATGAGCTTCCAACTGTGTACAACATGATAATCAAAGGTCTCAGCACTATCACTACTCTATGGTTTACTACCGTCATCATATTAGCATTATCATGAAGCAAAGTCTACAACTTACAATATATGGGAAAAGGAAGTAAAGCGCAACAAGTAACAAAATGTCCATCATATTTGATTAGCACACCAGCTATGAAAAGTGAGAATAGGATTTTTGAAAACTTAATGCAATTTGCAATAACATTATTATTTTTCGTTTTAATATTATGTATTATTCCGTTTTTTTGGTGTCCATTTTAGCGACGACGGTCGTTCACGACAAGTTGGTATCCTTGACAAGGGTTGCACTCACTAGTGAGAGCTGACGAGGAGGTAACGATGATGATGAGCTTTTGAGTGTTAATCTTTTTGTATTACGAAAGCTACTGCTTGTACGTTTGCAGCCGAAGTAGCAGTAAAGTAGCAACTTTGGTGCTATATACTCCTCCTTGTCGTAGTGACGATGATGATGTGCGACTGAAGAGGTGATAGTGGAGGTGCCATAAGAGGGTTGCTTCTTTGTACGTTTCTGTTGTGAACCTGTCGAATAAAATTATGTATTCGTTTCTAGTTCCGTTGTAGTGATAGTACAAGGTTCACATATTGCTCAACCTCACGTTGTTGCTGTGTTGGAGTGATGATGTTATGTAATCATTTCAAATCTCATTACAAATTCTGCTCATTCATTTTTCTGAAATTGAAAATGAAAGAGAACGGGAAAAATGTGAACATAAAGTACTCCATAGTACACACACAATATTATTATCTCCACTGACTGTGGTGTTCACTGCTACCTTCCGTTTCCTCGACAGCAGCAGCAGCCATGAAAACAACACGGGTAAAGTTAAGTAGAAGTAGTAGCGGCAAAGCAGCAGGACATGACATGAGAGGAGTAAGTAAAAAGAGGTGTGTACAGCTTGCTAGCTTTTTAACGTAAAAACAACTCTTCCGTCCTCGTCGTCGGTTATCATCATACAGACCACGATGTTGATGATGATGCATGCACTTAATATTCCGAATATTAAGTATTACGATGTCCAAAAAAGTCATTATGAATGAATACCAGACCAGTAGTGTTTTCTTCACCACGCAGTCTTGAAATTGTTGGTTTGGGTGCACCCACAAAGCTGCTATCACTTTATTTGTCGATGCCACTTTTGCTGCTGTTCTAGACGAACTCGGTTTTTTTTGCTGGGACCAGGGTAGTACCACCACAAAGTTCAAGACTGTAGGTGAGAAGTAATGGAAAAAAATCCAATTCTGCATTTTCTACATCTAACATTTTTACGACGATTTTTTTTTGTGTGTGTGTACATTTGTATAACTTAGTTTATAAGCTGCTTTCGTACTTCTTTTATTTTTCAAAGATAAGTGATGTCATGATGGTTCTCTGGTGTGATGGTGGTAAAGGTTTTACCTTGGCACGTCAAAGAGACGAAAATTGTAAAAGAGAAGAAATGAGTGTTAGGTGCAATATGAGATTTTAAAAAAGAAAATGAAAGGCCACAAAAAATTTTAATACTTTTTTTCTTCAAGGCAAAGTCATTTTTATTTCATGGGGTGGATGGTGATAACATGGCTATGGGATAATTTACAAAACAGGAAGGAAAAGTAGTACGACGACGCATACCATTTTGCTGCACACTTGTCTAGACCTGGCTTTACAAAATAAAATATTATTATTATACACGAGTGCCGTGGCAACTTCACGTATTGCATAGTAATAATAATAATAATGTCATGATATTGTAATCATATCGGACAAAGCATATAAAATGTTTGAGTGAAGAAAACCGTCTCTGACTTCGACTTGACTTTTTATTTAAAAAATTTCTTCATTTTGTCTTTTGTCGGTATAAAGGAAAAAATATTTAACATTGTGAACGCTGACACTCTGGAGTATACTATCATCATCTTGTTTAAGGTTTCACGGTGGAAATGTAATGTAAAACTCTATTTTTTTTAGAATAATGGGTATTATTGGAAAACTAAAGCCGGTAATTCACATTTTTTTTTGAGAGAGGGAGAAAGAAATTCAGAAACGATTGCATTTACCTTTAGGAAATCTTTGTTGCTCGTATCAAAAGCTTTTTAGATTGTTAGCATTTTCTTCTCCTTCCTCAAAGTTTAAACTGCCTTCTTACCAACTATACATATACAATGAGGAGTGTAGCGTACTAGTACGTCGTAATCCACAAGTTTATGATGACAGACATGACACTAGCCATGACGCTGCCACGAAGACGATAGTACAAACAACATTTTACGCAAAAACAGCGCGCAGCGCTCTTCGTTTAGTCATCAGTAGAATTTAATGATGATGGTGAGGGTCTTGACATGGCATTGTGTTGCATTATGACGTTGAGTGTAGCAATGAACTCAACAATAACAACTGTTTACATTTTTCATCTCTAAAAACTGATCAAATTTCCTGTATTTTGTATTTTGCAAATAAGTACAATTTAATCATTAATTCATGATTTTTGTTAAAATAATCAAAATAGCAAAATATCCCCATTTTCTTTAGTTGACAAAATTCACTGTTACCCATTCGTCATTGATATTAGTCATAGTCATAGGGTTACGTCCGGTCTGAGGATTACAAGTATAGTCAAACTGTATATCTTGCTATGTAAAATTCCATCTAATAGCAACTATTTAAATGAAGGTTCAGTTGTAAATGTACCTAATTCATGTGCCAACAACCCTGGTAAAAGTAAGGCCAAGTCATGATAATATAGGGGAGACTCAAGAAATATTCAAAACCGAGCAGCGATGCCTCCAATAATAATACTCTCCAAAAAGTGTTTACGAAGGGAAAGATGAAAGAACAAACAAAATAAGGCACGTCGGCATAACAAAACAATGTTGCTTTTAGTTTTCAGCTTAAATTCACTCTTAATGTATTCATTTCGATGTTGATGATGACGACTGTGAGTGATATTTCAGTTTCGGTCCCATTGAGAAAAAGCAACATACCTACTCACAACAAAAGGTCACACTAATTTCGTTTATCAGTATTACTTTGAGAAGACATGAAAATGACGAAGAAAAATAGGGGATAAAAAATGGATGCATTATAGGATTGTTGGTGGTTAGAGATTATTATTATTTAGAAACGGATCACAGCACAACTCATTCGAGATTAAATACGGGTAATGAGTCAATTCAAAGGAATTTAGAGGGAGAGCGAAAGGAACGTAGAGCTAAGTAGAAAGACACACAAACAGACAACCATTTTTTTCTACGCTTTTCCATTGCTCAGGTTGGTGCTGCGTGGGCATGTTGCATCTCAGGTTAAATGTAAGTAGGCAGGTGGTGGTAATGGTGTGATGTTGTGGCATGGCCTAGGCTACAACTTGGTATGCTCTTTGTGGCCTTTTTTTCAAAGAATCAAAACTGAAAAAAATCCGCTTGTTGTTTCCACATGAGCATATAATTTTTGGTTGTTATATGTTATCATTGTTGAGAGAGAGAGAGAGAAGAATTATCCAATGTATGATGATGGCATTGTTGTTCCCCTTATTATTATTGTTACTTTTTTCCGGATGGTTTCATTTTTGAGAGAATTGGTGGAGATCTCGACGTGCACTATGCATTAAGATGGGCACTAATACTTGTGTATTAATGTGAGTGTATTTGTATCAAATCTTTTCTCATTCATAGAGCGAACGAAATAAGCTGATAATAATACCTGTACACACAAAGTGGGCTTGCATTTGCGTCTCTCTCTCTCTCTCTCTCTCTCTTACACTCTTTACTCTTTCGCCAGGTTCTTCTCTCCGTCTCCCTCACAATTTCTTCACTCTCATCATCAGTAAATGTACATTATGATGACTTGCGGCGAAAAAAGGGTATATACAAAAAGTCCAGCAAAATAAAAATGAGCTGCGTTCATTTTTTTATGATTCCATTATCAAAGGTAAAAGAGAAGGATACCGAAGAGAAGAACAACAGAGTTATATGTGTGTAGTTCAGCCTGGTGCGATGATGATGACGGCATAGCGGCAAGAAAAAGGGATCTTTAAGCAATAGTAACTTCTTTGAAAGGAATCTCTCGCTCTTTTACATAATACCATTGTTGTTATTACTACTGTTAAACATGGGATCTTGGAAAGAGACGGAGAAAAAATTCCAATCAAATTATGTATTTATTCGTTATCGTCTCTATCCTGCGCCCTTTTTATTCCCATCATCCACTGGATTAAAAAGTGATAAAACAGAGTTTTTCCAATGTTCTAAATGGACACACGCACAACCATGTTAATATTGTATTTTGTTACGTCTTTTTGTTACTCTCTTTGGTGATCTTCTTTTTTCTTCTTTTGACTCATGCTGACTGTTTGTGTCTTCTGGGCAAAAACTGGGAAGAAAGTTTTGTGAAAATATGTAAGAGAAATAGTAATAATGTTATGTGTAGGTACATGCACGGGGGCATAACGTTCTCAAACGTCGTCGTCGTCTTCATCATGAATATTGTTTCGTTCTTGAAAGGAAAAGGAATTCATTATTATTACACCTTTAAGCCAACCTTTCCATTTGAGAAAATAAATAGATAGGGAAAAGATGATGAAGACAGAGATGTAGTAGTGGCCGTTGATTAGGTATGTGAATGTGTATGTTCTGTGTGTAAGCTACAGAGAGAGAGAGAGAGCGGGGTTACATAAAACTGGTAATAATGTCGGTAATTGTTGTGGTGGTAATAATATCATTGTTTTCCAGCTAATTGAATGTTCTGCTGAAAAAGCTCATGCTCACTCTCGCTCTGCGATGAACCACTGTCATTATTTTACCATGATGGTCATGCGGGCGCGCAGGTAAAAAACAAGAAGACTGACTCACTGAAAAAAGAGTTTTTAATCTTGACTGAGCTTTGATGTACCTGCACAAAAAAACAAAATGAGCAAAACGTTACCTATGTTCGTGAGTAAGTACATCTGACTGAATGTTTTTGTAAGTACTATTTATTCAGTGCAATAAAAATAAAATGAAATTAAAGCTTTTCCTTCAAAACTGAAGAGAAAGAGTTTCCATTTCAGTTTTGCTTAGCATTAAAAATGGTATTATGAGCTGCGGCAGCAATAACATAACAAATTTAAAACCAGTAATTACGCTAAAGTATACAGTTCTTCATTTTTTTCTCTACACAGCGAGAGAGAGAGAGATAAAGAGAGCGAGAAAACCTTTCAATCCACTCCTCCGGTCAGAATGATGCTGATGACGATGATGATAATACTCACCTGTTTTAACAAGTAAAAAGGTAATTACTAAACTCTACACCAGCTCCGTCTCTAAATCCGCAAAAGGTGGGAAAATATTGTTTGGATTTTTATTGTCTTGATCGCGGTGTGTGCACCCATACTAGCATCTAGTAAATATCAACCTCCTTTTAAAATGGTAAAAGGTAGTCCCAGCGTCCGTCCCAGCCTTCGCCTCTTGAGGGAATATAAACAATTTGTATTGAATCAGACTAAATCGATAAATGATCTGAGGGGCTTGTTCACAAAAATAAATATGCTTGATATTTTAAAGCGTTCATTGTTAAAGGAAAAACTTTTTTCGCTGGTACGTTCCATATTGATGATGTTCAATGTTGATCATGATCAATTTCGGTTTCCCTCCGACAATCATCAAAGAAGGCGAGAGGGTTACAACTAACAATGTTGTAACTACAAACGATTTTTTTTTTGGCTGGCGTGTTTTTGATGATGACGATGACGACGATCAGGATCACATCAATTACGAAAGGTAAAAGGAAACCTTTGGCGTTACGTTGTTGTCAGGCATGTATAATATGTTTTTATGTATTTGTTTGATGATGATGCTGCTGCTGGAGGTGGCATGATTTCGTATGGTATTTTTCTGGCGATAACGGCTATCGCTGAAAATCTCCCGCCGCGAAGCGTCATATGCACTCAAGTGAAACGGCAAACGAAAATTTCTTCTTTGCTCAACTTAAAAAGGTGCGCATTATACCGGCTGCCTGGGATGCAGGCTGAATCGGTTCACAAAGAGGAACCCATATTGCGCCATCGTCATCATCCCCACGCTTTCTTTCATTTCGTTTGCTTCTTAGAGAAAATTAAGGAATGAATGTATGCTTCTAAATAAATATGTTTCATTGATAATAATAATAATATGTGGAATTGGTATGGTATGAAGAAATCGAGAATGTTAATAATAACCATAACAGAAACGTACAATGTGAAGGGGTGAATTGCCTACGGAATTTTTTTTATGCTTTGGCATTATGTCTTGACTCTCACCCTCTGCAGTTTTCCTAAAAATATTTCTTTCAAAGTGCTTATTTGTAAGAGCTGTGGAAGTTCTCAAAAGGGAAAAACCAATAGGAAAATGGGAGTATTTAGATAAAAACGAAAGAACAGATTCCAAGATTCCCTTTCAAAGAGAAGAGATTACGCATACCTCGTTCAATCCATGCTGAAATAAATGCAACAACATTAAACTACCATTACTACCTATTTTATTGATCCAAGGCTGTCGTACACGTGATTGTACAGCAAGTGTTATAACAAAAAGTTTGCAGATGTTTTAAACGTAACGTGATTAGTCTACCCAGGAACTCGTCTTTATACCACGACCTTGTAGGTAGTAGGTACCCATACGCTCTATACACGCTTATCTTAAAAGTAGATGGCAGAGAAGCTGATAATTATATAAGACTTATAAAAAGGCCGAATGATGATATGATTGAGCAACTTTAACTTTCTCTGATACAAATCTTTCTCCTTAATGCGTTCTTCTGTGAAACTTTTAGATTTTCCCTTGCTGGCTGATAATCGCCGTGCCCCCGCGTCATGTGTATTTTCAATTTCCTCCCTTTTCTAATTTCGATTTTGAGAATACCTGGAAAAATGTCTATTTCGTAAATTATAGTCGCCGTACCTTAGATTCAACGATGTGAATAACTTGCAAAAGTAATGTCTAATATCAAACAAATTTCCAGTAATCAAACATTTTTTAAATTCATCACAATGTCGCTAGTTTCGTAAATTCATTCCATGAAGTTATTAGTGTGTAACGTTTCCTTACTTTTACTGTCGTTGTGACTTTAAATTTACAGGAGGATACCAATAAATGGTACAGGGTACAAATAAAAGCAAGACAAACGTGTACAGACATGTCTCGGGAGTCATGGATTAATACGACAGGTATTTCATGATCAATGCGACAGAAATCACATTTAGCTTCAGTTACATTGCGAGTGTGCACACAGCCGTCATATGTGTAAAAAGTTTGATGTGAATATAGATGATTAAAAGTTGCTTATCAGGACAATGTATAAATATCACCATGAAAATCTACGCTCGCTCTGCCTCTGTCCCGCTTTTCTTTTCTTCTTTTCTTTCTTTTTTTGTAATGTTTTCATAGAACAGAGCCTTAGCCTAAAGCTAACAACAAGCCGTGTTACCATCATCGTTCTTTGATGATGATAACTGATAATAATGTTTTAGCTTCACTACTTTTTACACGTTTCCGTGCTCTTAATGAAGAGAAAGAAGAAAGAAAGGACGAAAAAGATGAAGAGATTATCTAATGTGCGTAGCATGTGCTGTTTTGTATTGGGGAAGGCTTATAAGTGGTAAGAAAATCGTCGTTGTCGTTTGCTGAGGATTTTCTTTTCAAGAATGGTTCCTGAGTACAAAAAAGCTTAAAGCAGAGTTAGGTATGTATTATGTATTAAGTATTTACATGCGGTCATACGCGTACGTCGCGCGACGGCGGCAGTGATTATAACGTGACATTATGTAGCAAAAAAAGGACTGATAATACGAGGTAATAAGTGGAATCGTCATAGTTATCTGATTACATTACGGGATAAAATATTATTTTCGATATCCTTTAATGTCCTTGGTATCATTCTTTTTTTTCTTTTGAAAAGGGAAAAAGAACGTGTGAATAGGGAAAGAAAAAATGTTTGATATTCCAGCTTGTTAATCGTTCGTCGTTACATTTTGTCGTGATTTGATGCTCCATACACCATTTCATTTGTCGTGAACAGAAATGAATGTAGAATGGAGAGATGGAGAAAGAAATGGAAGTAATAATCGTATAATGTAATATTGATAGGGAAGACGGGAAAAGTAGACAGGAATATTCATTGGCTTTTCAAGGGAACACTTCAGTGAGGAAAGATGGGATGAGGATGTTTTATAGAGAGAATTATGGATTTTAATAATGGTACACACGCACTATGTGTACATTCAGGGTTACAACAACCTGAATCTACTTGGCACTCTCGCTGAGATTGAAATTTGGAAGGATAAAAAGAAAGCCTTTCATTTGCCGACTTCTTTTGATGATTTTTGATTGGGAAGGAGGATTGAATGAAGGAGCATGAGGGAAAAATTGTATTATGAGATGATCGGATGATGGAACCGGTGGTGGTGATGATGATGATACTTATCCAAGAAACCATATGAGAATTAAGTATTCACGTGACAGGCTGTTCAAGATGATCCTCCAATCCAGTTACTCATATAGCATAAAAGCAAGGCGTTTATTTCTTTTAAATAAAAGTATTAATAATGTTATGATTATTATTAATAACCGGGTAAATTACGACATGGAAAACGTTGAATGCTCAATGATGAGCTGGAGAAATACCATTGATAAGTATTCACGTGACAGGCTGTTCAAGATGATCCTCCAATCCAGTTACTCATATAGCATAAAAGCAAGGCGTTTATTTCTTTTAAATAATACATTAATAATGTTATGATTATTATTAATAACCGGGTAAATTACGACATGGAAAACGTTGAATGCTCAATGATGAGCTGGAGAAATACCATTGCATGCTTGTGTGTTGTCAAAAGAGGGAGAGTTGGGTATTCATCTTAACAATAATATTCACTTTTCTAAAATGATGATCCCAAATCACTGTCAAGTATAAAAAGAAGGTTCCAGGATTCTCATGTACAGGTCACCAATCAACAAAGGTCACGTGAAAAATGTTCTTCTCATCACAAGCATGTTAGTTGCCGAGATCAGTCGTCGTCGTCGTCCGTTCGTCCGTCACTTTGGAATTCAGTTATTATTACATTACTACTATTGTTGCAGCTATTGTTATTTTCATATGTGCCAGCTTTTTTCGTGCATAGTACACATGGCGTCATCATCATCCACCGTGTGTTGACGATGATGATGTTAATCGTCACACACACACGATATATTTATAATCATAACAAAACACAGTATTTAAAACCACTCTTGACTTGTGTGACTTGTGACAGACAAAGTTCTCAGAATCATGCTGAAGGATCAAAGCCACAACTCTGTTTCTCAGATGATTATGATTGATCAACTCTAATCGTTCGTTCATATCTTCTCCTTCGGTCTGGTGTCTGCTTTAAAGTGGACGGAAAAGCGGTAGATCCGAGCATTTGATTACGCTGGCCGACATCACGGTATGGTATGGTACAAGCTTATTGACAAGGTCTCACCAAAAAAATTCTATGTTCCATTCCAAGTGTGGGTTTTGCCTCAGTGTTCGCTCTTGAAAGTATTTTGATCTAAAGGAAAACATACTTAAAACATTTTCAGGCAAACATCTAGTTAATTTTTTAACTTGAGTTTTTATTTTAGTGAACTGATAGCTATATGCGTGTGGTTTAAACGTTATTCGAGCGTCTAGCTCACCCACGTATTCCCTTAATGACTGTCGTAGTCACCGTTTTGATAAGCGGAATAAAAATATTAATGCATTTTTTAAAATGGTGTAAATCGCTTGTACATGTTGTTGATTTACATCAGATGACAATCTACTGCGAACCGATTCCGACGTGTTGATAGGGTTAAATCCATTTTTTTTCATTGCTGCAAGCCAAGGAAAGTGTCTTGGACGAGGTCTCAAAGCTGAGAACAGTTTAGAGTAATTAACTTGACGATACAAAAGAAAGAACAGTGATCATTAGAAACGATAACGGCACTCTTCGGGCATTTTTTTAATATTTTCCGCCTTGTTCAAACAATTATTGTTACTATTATGTGTGGTACGCAAAGGAATTTTAATTGTTGCCTTATTGTTGCCTCCAACTATTGTTGTAGTAGGTATATCCAACTACAACACATAACAACAGACTGACTCTCTGCAACGCCAGACAGCAGCAGCAAGTTCATGTATGTACCAGACTATGATGCCGTGATGATCGTCGACTACGTAGAAGCGTAGCTTTTGCCTTTCTTAACAAGTAATAGTAAAATGAAATGATGCTGTTGCTTTAACTAAAATTACTTTAGTGCCAGGAACAAGCGACAATTCGACTTTGTCTAGCATTTCCAGTAAATTAAATGAAATCATGCACATGTATTTGCAAGAATATTGGCAATCTTGTTTTCTTGATGTGTTCTGGGACAAAACCACAATGGCACAAGTCAAACCTTATCAGAGAACGAGAGAGACACATACTTACACAAACTCAATGAAAAGAAGTCAACAAGATGATGACTCTGAAAAAAATGTTGGCTCAACATCGGGCTCGGGCTACTAAACTGTAATTCTGCGGTTTATGTACGACGTTTCTGCTTTTCAAGGGAAATCAATAAAGCAAAACTAAGCGCATACTGAAAACAGCGTATATTTTACGTGAACATAGGTATACCTTAAGCCCCCAACAAAATATATGTAGTTATTTGCTTTTATAGGCTGTATGTAAAGCATATCAGCGCAGCGTACATTATAACAACAATCCAATAGTTTTTCATTTTGTTGTAAAATGGGAAATGGAAGTGAAGTAGAAACAGGGTAAAAAAAATCCCTTGGGTAATTTGTTGTGGTAAACAAGGTTTACTACTTTTCTCTCACAATTTTTTCCTCCGCTGTTGCCTGCCGTACTATTCTTCATAAACAGTCCGAGAAGGAGTTGAGTGAGAAGAGTCTCCTAAATAAAAATGGGCTCAAAAAAGCTACTTGGAAAAGTTGACGGACTGACATGATCAAGGTGTGCGTACCTGGTATAAATAAAATATGATAGTGATGCCGTTTTTTGCTCCAAGAAAAAACAAAACAGGTAGGTTTCATGGTAGTACCATAAAATGTAGTACTGTATGACTATATGTGTAGCAGCAAACAAGAGTACAGTATATAGTGATGTGGTATGCCAGTAACGACTTTAACTTGATCGTGGTGGGATGCGTTCGTTTGGTTGAGGGCGGAAGCATTCTTGCAATAAACAATAACACTGTGATAATGTTTGCATGTATTTATTGTTATTATTGCACTTGACTTAAATACTTAAATACATTTTTCATTATTATTATTTATATTACAAGGCGACGCAGAGGCAAAAATTCCTTTGGTGGCTGAAGCGAAATGATAGATACTAAAATAATACTCCGCGAAATATAGCGAGAGAGAGAGAGAGAGAGAGAGAGAGAGAGAGAGAGAGAGAGAAAGACAGACTGACTGAGGGTGAGGATGAAGCTGTTTGAAGATTGAGGAAAAAGTGAAGAACTCTAAATACCAGTTTTGCTCCTCTTCTTCATCCTCGCTCTCGGACATTATAATAATGTGGTCACTTAATTGTTACGATAGCACACGGCACACACACACACAAACACAATATGTATTTACAAATCCTACAACTTTCAGGGCGAGAGAGAGAACAGAGCCTGACAAGCAAACCAAGTAGGTATACTGTAAACTTTGCCAGTTTACTACATTACTTACTTTGTTTTCTGGTGTAATATTTTATGAAGGAGCACAAGAGCTGTTACCTCTTTCATGTCATCGTGAAGTCAGCATTTGAATACAAATGAATGAAGAAATCTACAGGGAAAGAGGGAGATGTAGCCAGAGAAAAGCAGTCAAATAATAAAAATAAAATAATGCAATGCACCGTTTAAAAATGTTTTGTTGAGGATGGGGATATTGATATAGCAAACAACAACATTAACAAATAAGAGAAAAAGAAAGAAAGATGATGGTAAAGAGGTACCAGTATGGTAGCCAAGGTGGTGTGGCTGGTGGTGAGATTACTTTACCGAAAAATGCAGTAATGATAATAATAATAATCCGTTCATATTAGTCATCTGAAAAGAGAACAAGGAAACATGGCAGGGAGACTTGCTTATTTATTTACTTTTATTAATAAAGGATCAGCACAACCACTACCACCATACCACCACCGACAAACCAGCAGCAACAGCAAACCGTTTTAATAATAAAATGAATTGCGTGGTCACTTTTTTACACTGCCTTGAGATATATATTACCTAGACAACAATCAACCATTTCTCCACTACTACATACCGCATCCTTTCCCAGTATGACCCTGGTTGTTGCTCTTATCGCACGTTGTCATCAAAACCATCGCTAACATATACTTAGCTACACACAAAAAATAATAATCATTGTCATAATAATATGTAACATTTCGGAAAACTACCATGAATAATTGAGCCTATAATAATTACAGTAACTATTTGACTGTGATAGTTATCGTTGTCTTGTCTTAAATAACATTACGTTGACGACAACAGTAAAAAATCCTACGTGCAAATCTATCTTGAAAACAATGAGAAAAGAGACAGGCCAGAAGGGAACATATAAAATGTACCTCCCTACACATTACACACACAATGCAGTCAGCGTCAGCAACATTGAACTATCTGCGTTTATGTTCATTTGTAATTTTAGATTCCGCCAGTGTAATTCGAAACGCTCTTGTTTTCCGCACAAGATGGTCAAACGGCAAAGCACGTACGAAACAATAACAAAACAACAACAAGATCACGAAAAAATGATACAAGCTATGAACACACCAAGGTATTAAATCTATAATATATCCGCCATCGCCTCTAGTGGGACAACTAAGTGAGTGAGCTAAAAAAAAAGTAGACGAGAAAGATGACGACGAGAATACGACTGGCAAAGAGGTTATAAAAAATCATGCATGCGCATCTGTTTGTACTTGGATACTTGCTACATATCTATTTCTGTGATGTTTGTATTACCCCTACATTGTGTATCTATCCAAAGGGTTAAGGACGGTGGCGATGATAACATTACAACTGTCTACTCTAACTAATCGCTTTTTTAGCAAAATATATTGTTATCAATGTATTTTTTCAGTATTTTCTGTTTCAGTTGTACAAACAATTGCCATTTACGTAATGTCCCAACATCCGTGTCTCCCGGTAACGCATCGCATTTTTCACTATTGTTACTGTAAAAAAAATCATAAAATACAAGAAGTGGACGTTGTAAATAAGGGGAAACCTCACCTTTTTTGTGTATGTGTTTATGAGGGGAAAAAGAGATAAATTGAGACAGATCGCCAATACACCCCGAGTTAATAAACGCCATTAAAAGTTCCATAAAATTCAGGGTAGGACGGGGAAGAAGAAGTTAAGTATACTAAAAGAGAATGCATTGTTCAATCACCACCATAATCATCACTGTATCATATCATCGTCGTCATCATCATCCGTAATATTAAAACAACATTTTTCCTACCTTTAATAAAAATACTGAGGAATATTCCACATTCTTATTCGTGCCAGGAATATGTTCTTCGCTGTGCCATTTTCGTGGAAAGAATGAAAAGGAATACGTTCAACATTTTTACAGTTTTGCTCCAAGCTCTTCAAATTCTTTCCGATTAGCTCAAGAATTCTCCCATTTTGCTTCACAAAAGCCGATATGATGAATGCGCATAACGCAACAACAAATCCACATAAAACATATCATCATTTACCACAAGGCAGTCAAAGGATGTTCCGAGATCTGACAAAACACCATTCCCTGTTTCGTGTACACACATTTTTTCTCTCCTTTTTTTCCTTGTTGCCCTTTAGCTCCATTTTCTCTCGTCTTGTTCTTCTTGACTTGACTTGACGTTCTTCTTCACCATGCTATCATCCTCATCATCCGTGGCATGATCGTCACCGCCACCACCATCACCAATGCAATAGTAAGACCACCATATTTTTTAAAACGAAAAACATTCAATCAAGAATCTTTTCCCCCTTTGTTCTGGACTTGAAAATGGGGAAAATAGCAATATTGTTTATTTCTAAAATAATACTTTGTATTATTTTGATCATCATCATGAATGATGATGACGAAGATGATATGAGGTATGATCATGCATAATAATAGTAATAATAATCATAATGTATGTACGTTGTATTTTGTATTTTTCTTTTTTTACCATATCCATCGACATCATCAGCATCATCATCAGCCACAGCACAGCATCTTGTAGGATTCTTTTCATTAAGCATTGGTTTTGTTTTTAATGTTCCCTACATAAATGTATTGTTCTTTCATTTTTTTTTCTTTACAGAATTGTTTTTCTCGGCCCTACCACTCATCTAACCAATCCATTCCACATACTTATCGCATATTAATATGAGTTAGCATAAAATATCTCGGCAGCCTAGCTTTCGTGGATAGACAAAAAAGGAATGAGGCAGATGACTCCATATAATATTAATATTATTATCGTCATCATCCCCTCTCTTTTTTATTATGCATCTTTATTACCTACATATTAATCAGGTACCTACCTACCTACCATATCTATTAGCCGAGAGAAGAATTCCGTCTGTAAAAAGTTTGTATTGAAAGCATTATTGGCGAAAAAGGCGAAAAGTATGCGGTCATGTGGTATATAAAATGATGGACGAAAATTATGTGTGTTGGTTGTGTACCCACTTTACCACAGTTTTTTATAGAAGAAAAATAATGTAATAGTGGCAAAATGGTAATAACAATAATAATAATAATAATAAAATCGGTTGATGATATACAGCATATTTTATTCTGCTGCTCTTGTAGTTTTTTTTTACGTACAAGCAAAAGTGAATTCACCCTTTTTTGCTTCTTATTCTCCCCGTCTTCTCTCCTCTCATCATGAATGATGCCCTGGAGTCAGTCAGTCAGTCAGTCGAACCATATTATATGGATTGTAATGCTACATCATCCACCTTCCTATCTGATATTGGGTTTTAGTCGTCTCTGTTCTTATGTACACGACGACTTTGTCGTTCGTTATTATTATAGTTATATAGCCGGTGCTGCTACTTCCCTACCTTTTTGCTCTTTTGCAGTTGACGATAAAAAAAAACAACATTGAAAAATTCATTTGATTCCATCCATCTATTTACGCCGCCGCCTCCTCTGCTTCATTTCCCCCTCATTCCTCCCTTATATCATATCATTGCACCAGCAGTAGTATCTCGGTCTTGTCTTCATTACTCTTTTGTGTCCGCCCGCGTGCATGTATCTATTTGCATACCTACGTTATATGTTTGCATGCGTGTGTGTTAGTATCAGCAAATAAATATCACAGGAATGAAAGTCAACTTACTTGTTGTTTCGACTTTACTCATCATCACGAGTTTGATTACATTGTTGCAAGGCAGCAAAAACGGCTTACAGCTACTTTAATACTTTATTCGTCTTATCGGTGCTACTCTTCACCGCCGCAGTAGTTGTGTGTGGAGGAAAATACAATAAAAAAAATAATGATTGTGCTTGTATGTTTCTAGATGGAGAAAGGGGAAGCAAAAAGTAAAATGGAATCGAAAAAAGTTGCAACTTGCATGCATAATGACGACGATAATCATGATGGTAAAAATGATAAGAAAAATGTAATATGGTTGATGTGTGTCATCATCATGACAACAGGGTATAAGCTCACTTTGTTTTACTACCTACCTACCTGTTGTTGCTGTTGTTTGTTGTCTGATGTACTCTACTTACTCACAGCTCATATCAGTTTTTTATCAGATGGACATTCTCCCTAATAATTCGTAATCCCTTAAGGAATAAAAAAACGAAAAAGGATGATATGCCACTGGCAGGCAAGCCCTCTTATTTTACAATCTTCTTCGTCGTTGATACGATCCCGAAAATGCCCTGTGCAAAAATTTTATGTACATTTTCTGTACATTCTCCGAGAAAAAAACTTACACTATGGTGGTGCAGCGACTAGCGACATGTGATGCATAGTAAATTCGAAGTAAAAGTATGCGGATAAAATTGCAATTTGTAATAGCTCAGAGGTATATTGGCAATAGTCCACTTTCAATTTTTTTCAAGTCAATTATGATTCATTCTTGGGTAGAAGAGATTTCAAGATATTTTTATTATTTTGTTGGTGGGATCAAGCTGACGATGATGATGATTTTCGTGGTGGTTGTCATATATCCACGATATGATTAGTTAAGTATGGGTTTTTAAGTTGTAGCTCTCGATCGTGAATGTTGGTGGCGGTAGTGGTGTGAAGAAATTGTAAAAATGCATGCAACTGTTGTGCTTACGTTTGTGCAGAGCGCTCCAGAGCGCAATGATAAATTAGAATGGTAATTAGAAAAGAATGTGTTGACTAGTTGAATTGTTTTAATGAACCAACCCACAGACGAGAGAGCAAAAGGGCAGACTGCATTTAACAAAAAATATTTATTATTAATGATAATGATAATCAAGAAATATATTAAAGCAGGTAAGTACAAAGTACATACTTACCACAAAAAGAAAAAGTTGACTGATAAATAATTCTTGCGCTCATTGTGTAAATGAATAAATGTAATGGAAAAATTAACTTTATTTCTCTTTCTCTGTCTCTCTCTCTCGCCGTCTCTTGTCTCCCTCACGTTCGCTCGTTGGTCTTTGTGAACTAAAATAATAGTTTCAATTTGATTTTTAAAAAACGAAAAATCTTGTGGTGATTTTTTTGTAAATTACATCTCTCTGAAACTGCCTATCTATTTGCAGCAATTGGATTTTTCGCTGCTCGTTGCTCTCATCTCGTGTGCATTTTTATTTGGCAATAATGGTAATAGCGTTTTAAGAAAAGAAAATGTTAATAACAATAATATTTTATAATGCTGGCCATGTTTACAGCACCAAGAAACAAGAACTTTTTATTTTGCATTTGCATTCATTGTACTTTTCTTGGTCTGTCTTCTCGTTTCCTTGAGACATTTAATACCTGAGCACGTATTCCCCCAGCATTTTATACGTATGCACGATGAATGAAGAGGAGCAGAGGCTCTCTCGGAGCAAGTACCAGTTTTTCGCCAGGATAAACCAAGCCACTCAGACTGCCACTCCATACATATTAATATGCACTCACTCGCGAGAAAAAAATTGTTACTGATGTTGATGCTTCTACTGCTGCTGTTACTCTGTTGCTGTTTGAAATATAATATGAAAAGGACGAAAAAGACGACGACGATGGAGAAAAAAGGTGAAAAACCGAAGACGCATAAAAGGAGGAGGTGGTTCGGCGGTGGTGGATGTGGAAGAGAATCAGCAGCAGAAGAAAAGAAAGATGCTTTTAATTAATTGCCTACAACAGCAATATATTTCCATCAGTTTAAAGTGGGGCTGACAACTTGTGGGACTTTGCATTATCTCTTCTTTCTCTCTCTCTTGCATTTTTTCCTCCCTTTTTACCTCTTATGATTCTTTGTCTTCTCGTTCCATTACTGTTTTTCGTATTTCTACATAAGCAGCAATGTTCACTTTTAGTTAGCCTTCTGTGCAAACAAGCTGCTGATCTTGTTGATGATGACGACGACGAGGATGTGCGATGAAAAATCGAACAAAATAAATATGGCCTGTGGTGGTGGCACTGGTGGTTTGGTGTGGTGAGCTATCACTGTCAAAAAGAAAAGTAACTGCTCACTGCTCTTGTTTTGTAGTTGCTTCTGATGATGATAATCTTCGTTTGTTGCCGTTCCTGTGTGCGTATTGCGTATATATTTGTCTGTCTACATAACATCGTCGTCGGGGATGCGAGAAAAAGCGGAATCACACCCAGCAAAATAGAGACATTACAGCAAACCGTGTTTACAATGAAAACAGCAAAATCCCATAACAGTGGCAAGCCTTTCGTGTGTAAATGTACTAATGGAATATATTGTACGAACAACGCTATACAAAACAGTGCCATACTGTTGACTGTGATACGTATTATTACAGTAGTGCACTTAATTATAACAGGTGTAACTGGTCTTGTACTTTTCTCATTCAATCAGAGAGTTTCCAGTTCCGTTTTCTTTTTCTTGCGTTGTCGACTGCGAGGACTGGGGACAGTAAATACATACAACGTTCGCACTGCGAAAAAAAAACCGACGTCGTAGTCTGGCAAACAGCACTTCACACGAACATATTTTAGATTTTTTCCATCTTTTTCAATTAGTCTTCCCAATGCTTCTTGTGCGTGAACTAGCACTTGCCATTTCACTTTGCATAATCAGCGCGCTGTTGCTGCACAAATAGCTGTACGGAAGGGGCTCATCCGTTCCCTAGCGTTGCGTTCGTGCTGTTCCTTCTTTGGCGTAGAACTTGTTCCATCAGATGCTCATCACCGCTTTTGTGTACAGTAGTAGAAGTGTCGTGTAGATATTTTTACTCGAATATAATAAATTATTCAACGAAAAGTACTAATATGCATGTATTTATATTAATGGAGCGTTGCAAACGAAGAAAACCGGCGCGGCAAGAGCGGACACTAGTCAAGGTAGACGAAGAAGCTTGAAGGAGGGGTTGTATGTAACCATGCTATATTTATTTTTTATTTATGATTCTATGTACAACGAGCCTCTTCACTGTGGACTTTTAAAATACCTTCTCAACAAAGTGTCACTGGCCTGTCCATATGAATAATGATTAGTAGCAATCATCATCATCACCATACTCACTTGCAGTCCGTCCCGTTCGTGTTCTCAAAGTGTATGCCACTTAACAAAGTCTTGTACATACTATTAGTAACAATCACAACCGAGAGGGTTCTACTGCACCACTCCACCACCACCGGTCCAATCAGCTAAATAGAACTCATTAAAGAGATACCGTGTACACCTGTTTAACTGACACTTTTATTCTCTTATACCGTACAAAGTGCATAATATGTGTATTATGAGGTGCATCAGTGGTAGTGGTAGTGTCTCTGCGACTCCGTTTTGTTTACTATTTACAATCCATTTACTGCTACAATTATGCATATTAAGCTTCTCTGCTACTATCTTGCCACTTACCTCGCTACTTTCTGCGGGACGATGATGACGTTGAACGATGATGATGTGTGAAAAGGATGTTAACACTATTTACAACTTTATTGTTATTGCAATTGATTAAAGAAAGAGAAAAACGAGTATTAAGTCCTTTTTTTGCATTCCATCATCACCATTTGCCATTTACCATCTATCGACATAGTCATCATCTTCGTCATTGCTACTTAATTTTACTTCATCATCATCATCGTCTTCCAACTCACACTCCAATACATACACATACATGCATTCTTTCCTTTGTGCTAAAAGTACCAACGAACGACTACCACTATTACCGGTATTCTGGTGCTGCTGCTGATTAAAGCGGTGGCAGATTGACGTTCATCGTCTCATTCTGATTACATGATATTTTATTATTATAATTCCTATCAGTGTGAATGTACCTATGCGGATTTAACCACTTGCACTTTGCTGTCATCGTTTTCTGCTCTGCACTGCTGTGCTGCTGCTACGACGAAAAAAATGCACAATGGTGCAGTCTGCAATTGTTATTATTATTATTATTCTCCAACTGTGAACCGGCTTCTTTTTTTCAGGCAAGTGGAGTGAATGAGTGGTGGTGGTGGTAATGGTGGCGGTGGTGTACAACCATGCATATTGGCATTTTCATTCTCGCCTCCTTTTTAACAGGAGCTGACAAGAAAGAAAGAAAGAAAGAGAGAGAGAGAGATAAACACTTAATTTATTATGGAGATGTATTTTTTACCTGCGTCTGTGTTGTTTGTTGTCTTGTCGATGCTCTTATTCTTTCGGATTCAGAGGCTGTAAAACCGTGAGGAGTAAAACCGCACCACTTATTATTTACATCTCTATAATATGCACATATTTACGGACGTACTTACTCATCATTAATAAATACATGCATGTTGTGTGTACGAACAACGATGAACGAATGCTCGCATATCTCTATATATATACATGTAGCAAGCAGGAGTATGTGTACTATTTTATTCAAATGAGCATTCTATCACTTTACTTTTTCTCTCTCGTTCACTCAATCTTGGCAGCTGAAATAAATAAATGTATTAGTATGTTTAAATATATGTGTAATGTAAAAAATCCTTTTGAAACAGTACTTAACAAGAAAAGAAAAGAGTAAAAAAAGGCGAATGTTTTTGTGTTTTGTGTGTTCCGATTTTTTTTACCTGCTGACAAGTAGCAGCAGAAAAGGATTTTCATCGAATCTTCAAAAAAGATTCCGAGTTGCTTCATGAAATGAGAGGATGACGATGTTACTGCTGCGCTGCGATGTTGTTAAACGTCGATTACAAAATTGATGACAAGAGGATCAAGATTCCGCTAAATAACCGTTACAATTCACTTCATCATCACCATCATCAGTTTGCTAGGTTCAGTTTTTTTGTATGCTGCTGCACAGTTTGCAGTATCACATGTCTTCTTTCTGGTGTGTCTGTCGTAAAAAAATGGATCCAGCAGAAGAAAAACAGTAGTACCCCAACATAGCAGCCCAGAGAAGACGGAAAAAGCAGGACAATAAAATATTACTAGGTTTTTTCCTGCGTCACGAAAATAAAATCAATCATTTGATTCAAATTAGAGAGAATGAGAGGGAGAGAGAATGAGACCGTGATTGATTTGCTTTTATTTGCTTTGTTAAAAAAAGTAGTGACTTTTTACCTGCTACACTATCCTGGTGGCAGTAGTGAGTAGTGGTTGTTGATAGATAAGTGATAAATAGAAGTTGATGTTGCTTACCGTATAGTACACGCGGTGCTGGTGGTGGCTGTGTGCAGATAAAAAAAAGTTTTTTTGCTAATGCATATTATGCACCGTACGAAAGAACATATTGTATAGGTACCACATAAAAAATCATACCGCTTCATCGCCATCATCATCATTTTCTTGATCGTTAGTCAATCTTCACCGTGAAGCGGTACCATCATCATCATCATCATCATCGGTGGTGCACACACATGGGGAATTTGTTTTTAAAATAACATTGATTCATTATGTTATTATTGGTATTATACAAGTAACTAGGCTCAACATCATCAAGACGTTGTGTGACGACGATGATGATCAGGATGACCGTCAAACCTTTAAAGTAGCTGAAAAAGGCGGCATGCTAAGGAACATTATGTACGTGGCGTTCACCATGATATGGTTGCTTTTTAAAGTCGACAGGTCTAGAAATTCAGTTTAAAAGTTGGTGATGTACCTAAGTGTACTATGCTAAACCGTGATGAAAACGTACACGTAAGTAGGCATGGTACTAATAAGTAAAGATTACGCTACACGTATGTATAAATCACTCAACGAGCGAGGCAGCAGACGACGGTGATAATGTTGAGGAAGAAAAGAAGTACGAAAAAAGCATGAAATGCAATTTACTCACTTGGTTTTACGCTTTTCTCCCTTTTTGATAGATACATGCATGCATAATAATGTAAAAAAAATGCACATAACAAATCACGACTGTGTCGTCCTCTCTTTTCCCTCTACCAACATCTCGTGTTCATTATCTGTAGTATCAGCCAACCGCACAGAATCGAAAAGCTAGTAGAATTAGCATCACTTATTGAAGAAAATGAATTGTTAGTTTTTTTAACGCAAGTTGATTTGTCCATTTGAAAAGTTACAAAGATGTTTTGTTCTACGTTTTACCCAGAAATAAGGGCTTTGTTGGAGAAGAATATCCCTGCTGAAGCTGACCAACGCTCACTGAGAACAACAAAGTTGGAACTTTTCCGACCACAGTGTCGTACTCACGGTTTAGTTATCACTATTACATTTATTTATTTTTTAAGAAAAAAAAACATCCCATCATCAGTCAGTCAGTCACTTTGATTTTTATGGGCGTAAAGAGTAAAGCCAGTGTAAGTTCTATATTTTTTTTGCAATTTAACAACAAAAAATATCAGCAATGGATCAGGTCATCATGTTTTTTGCTCGTCGTCATCTTCTTCACCTGAGCTGGTGTATCATGATCACCAAAAAAGATTTATCGTGAGTGAATTACCATTTTTGTTTACGAGGAGAAAAACGAAAAAGGCACGTTTTTCTTCTCTCTCCCCATTTCTTCACTAGTTTTTGCTATGCAGTTCTTACTGTGCGGAAAAATTAGTTGTGTTGATTGCTGATGCTGTTGTCTGTTGTTGCTTTTTAAAGGTAGTATATAATATACTGATGGCACACGGTGAGAGAATCCCCAGTACAGAACAGAACAGTAACCCCCATCAAGACATTCTCATACAGGGCGCATATAGTTAATATATAGTAAATAACGAGCTAAAAAGTTCTTTAAGTCAGTTGGTCTTTTCGTCATCATCGTCGTCATCATCCTGATCATGACTAGAACAGCATCATCGCATATAATTTGCATCTTGAATGCGTTGAACGTGTTCAAGAGAAGAAAAATATGTACACATCTATTTTATATTAAGTACGATGTACTCTTCATATTCAGCTATGCTAATAATAATAATAATGTAATTTGCCAGAAAACATACAAGGTGAAAAATATTACTGTTTAAAGAAAAAAATCTGGTTTTTTTACCCGAAACAACGAAAGAGAGAGGGTATGTGTTCAGCAGCGGCAATATAGACAGAACGGGTATGATACATGGGCAGTAAGTACGTTCTATCAGCAGCAGTCGAGTCTCCTCCGAAGAAAATATTCGTTTCATTCTGGTTCATTTACGTAAAAGAAATACAGTGATTTGCCGTCACCTCGTCAATATCATTTCATGATAATATTTATGATAATTCATCATCATCATCAACATCATCGCCATTTCTTTTTACGAGAAATTGTAAGTACTCCAATGATATGGTTGGAATGCAAATAAAGTGCTTATTTTTTCACCGAAAGTATAAAGTATAAAAATAAACACAATTTTCTTCCTTACACAACAGACAGAACAAATGTGACGGCGATGGTGTAAACTTGGTTGGTTGCGGTGTGGCTGTGTGTGACGATGAATTTGTACAAAAAAATACCTTCTCATTTGCTCCATACTTCATGTGCTCTGTGAGTTGATTAGCCACAAATTATTGCCATGATGGGCAACTCATCATCGTAATCATCATCACCATGATCAGCACTACTACCACCACCACTGCAATTGGTCCGCGTCCGTTGCGTCCTAAGTATATGTCTGTATAACGTTACAAAAAGACTTTATAAACAATACTTACTTTAGTTGCTTTGGGTAGATAGGTATGGTCAGATGATTAGGCAGACTCGTTCAAGAAAAAAAGGTGTAAAAACATGCCAAGAGTTATTCAGTGTCGAATTCACACCTTTCATCATCATCATCATCATCAGCCTTTTACTTTGCCACGTAGCAAAACCATTTTTTCTGCTTTTTTGTTTTATTTTGCATTATTTACTTGAACGTCGGCAGCTTCGGTTTGTTCCATTTCAGTTTATTCTGACGAGGACGACGAGGATGATGATTTGTTATTTTTTCTTGTTTGTGTATTTTACTTTATTGGTGTATCCGCCTGGTTTGTGCAGTTGGGAAATGGATAAAGACATTCGAATGAATGCGAGAAAATTCACGAACTATGTTCAGAGTAATACGTACGTGGGGATGCTCAAAAGCACTGAGACATTTATAGTATTTACATGATCGTCTGAAAATGGTTACTTTCTCAAGTATGTCGGTGTACTACAGCTGTCACTCATTTAATGCAAATTAACAGACTCATGTTCGATTCAAATTTGAACGTCATTCCAAAAATAAACAAATTTTCATATTATGATATTTATTTAACGAATTTTATCGCGATAGGTGCAGAGTACGTAAATAATGATTGGCGATTTTTTTGAAAAAAGCATATCCTCCGAAGGAAGGTTTTGGACACCACTGTTGAAAACCTCCACGTACATTATTCGGCATACCTATACGCATGAACACGAACAAGAATTGCCGTCTTTCTCTGAGATAAATTTTTGCTCTGGTCCCCCTCTTCTCAGTTTCACAACAATCAGTCCATCTTGTTCTAAATTCGCTTTGTTTCCCTCTGGTTCTTGCTGATGATAATGATGATTTTGCTGATTGCGCTCGTTCATCGCTCACTCTACTCAGCACCACTCATGACCGTCATTTTTTCATCTTTGCTGCCAGCTCGTTCACGCAAATCATCAGCTTATTTGTTTTAGTTTATATGATATTATTACTGTGGTGAAACTGTGCTGTGTACTTACTGCCGATCACGCAGTGGATACGAAAAATGCATGTCAATATTATTATGTGATGATAGCGATCCTGAATATATATGCATTTATATATATATTGTATTATATTGTATTGTGATGATAGCTGCTTTTTAACAAAATACTTTTGAATGTTGCTTTCTTCGGTCGGCCGGTGGGATGTATACACTCTTAATTTGAGGTTTACACGGTATATCATAATCACCATCAACATCATCGTCATTAGAAAAAATCGTCTGCATCGTCATCATCAGCTCCGTTGTTTCTTCCTTCATTTCATAACGAACTCGACCGTGTTCGTTTTTTTTCTGCTGAAAGTGGTGTAAAGTGTTAAACAAGATATTTCAGATAGGCTGGGTTTGATCGCCAGGTAGCCGTATTATCAATATCATCATCACTATTCTCGTAAAATAAAAGCTAAAGCCAGTTTGTTTAGCTTGATGACCGCACCGGCATGAAGATGATGACGAGGAGGTTGATGATGAAATGGCATGGATTTTCTTCGTAGCGCCATTGCACTTATTTATTTTTTTTTAATATGCTGACAATTTTCCCGTCTATAAATACATGCACATGGGCAACAAGTTAATTCATGCTTCCATTGATGACTAGAAAGAAGAAAAGGAAGAAAAAAACAGACAAAACGCGTTTGTAGTTTTGGGAGTATGCCGTCCCAATAACTCGCTAGATCATGGCCGATTAAGTTATTTTTTGCACGTTGTCTACGAAAAGTACAAAAATGATTGCAAAATTTCGAATCTCCATCCCAATGCATTTTAGTTAATACTTGTAGCCGCTGTAGGCGCGGATAATAAAACTAAATTTTTGTTTAGCTTTCATAATAATAATAGTTTGCAAGAGTAGTAGGGAGTAATAAAAAAATAAGAAAACAAGTTGCGCTGTTTTGTGTACAATGATGATGATATGCTAATGATAATGAGAAGGTGGAGGAGAAATGATTGTTTTGTATTTTTGAAATTCAGATGAGCATAAAACTTTATTTTTTCAAACCAAGTTCGCGTAATGTAATTATATTGCCCTTTTCTATAGCTCCGTCTGCAAGAAATAATTTTCTACTCGCTAATTTTGAAATGATCATTAATTCATCACAATATACAGGGATGATTTTAATTGAGCCAACTAAACGTCTGAATGTTTCAAAAGCTCCACGAAGATGGTGTTTCGGTTTGGAGAAACCAGTGTTCTCCACACACCTCGTTACTAGCTCCTTCACTCACGTCGTTTAACGAAAATCCTTTCCTGATGAAGCTGCTTTGAACGAGATAGAAAGGCTACTACGTATTGACATGATGCATTGAATTTTCAGTGCAGTCAGTTACATGGTTTGCAGTTGCATGCAGCAGAACAACAACAACATGACAAAACGATATAACTCTCCGCTCGCATATCGTGTAGGTGCTCATACTTTTCTTTTGCACAGTGAAGACGATGACCATCATCATCCGCAAAAGCTATCAAGCTAGTGAAGCTGCAAGCGCATAAAATGCACAAAATGAGCGCGTTTAAGAAGACGCAAATAAAATGGATGGGAGCCTGCATTAGGGAGTATGCCTGACGCAGGCGATCAGGCACACAATCGAACGAAGACATAAACCCAGTTGATTACTTTCCTGTTGTCTTATTCGTCTTGTGCTGCTGCTCCTTAAACCAAGTTTGAGGTTGAATGAGGAGAACAACACCGAATACAATATTATTCTCCTGATCGTCACAGGAGCAACAGTGTTAAGAAGAGCACATATAGGCAGCAACAGAAAGAAACCATCATTCGTCGTCCGAGTTGCCTCCAGGTAAACGGAGAAAAAAGGAAAAGAGAAGTTTCAGTCCGTTCTCTCTCGCTCAACCAAACTGACGACGACGGTGGGTTCAAGGAGGATAATAGGGAATATCGTATCTCTCTGCACTGTACACACTAGTAGCTAGGCTAGGCATGTCAGAAAGCCGTAATTTATAAAGGAAAAGGTTTAATATATTGTTGCGTTCACACACACACACACATATATATATACATACATATACACTTACACGCTAACCTATACCAGTTTCCCCTTTGAACATGGACCATCCATGCTCCTTTTCACCTGAACAATATAATCCAGTAAGTGCCTTAATTCGTTTGCTTTTAATGTTAGCTAGCCAGACCAGAGACCACTACAAAGTATTATCCCATCTACTCCGCGTACTTTTTGTTGTTGCTGCTGTTGTGTCTTTCTACTGCTTTACATTTCAAAGCCACTTATAATTTTTTAAGTAAGTGCATATGGGGGAAAAATCTTTTTTCTCTCGCTGCTGACAAACTCACCACAAACAACCGACTCACATCAGCAGCAGTATCACCGCAGCACCACCACACTGCTGAGCCATCACCTTGTAATAATATTACTTTTTGCTCAAAGGCTCACCAAGTAATAGGTAAACAGGTAGTACGGGTAGCAGTGTGGTGATATGTGAGCGAGAGACGGACCGATGAAGTAGAGAATCAACATGAAAAGGTACGTCATCATCAGGACGGCCAACAACAAGAAACTAAACAAAAATGCATTCTTTTTCTGCTCGTATCATCCGACAGATAGGTGGAATGGACAATGCTCTTCTTTTTTTCACTGAAGAGGCTAAAAAGAGAGGATAATACTTTTGGACAGCACAGTTGTATGTGTGTGTGTGTTGTTTGGTACATTGATCATCAACATCATGATCGTCATCATCATCATCATCATCGTGAGTATTATACTCATCTCCTCCTATCAAGCAGACAGTCTGTAAGTTTGAATGTCTCCAGGCGAAAAGTCAGAAGAAGAAATTTCAACAACTTCACTCAATGCACTCTCTGTTTGCTTCAGTTTACTTGACTTGTTCACATTATTGCAGAGATGGTAATAAAAGCATATAGAGTGGTGTGGTAGTAGCAATGTTCGTTTATACGAACATGGTGATGAACACAAGCTAACAGAGAAACACCATAACAATTTACAATACAGCTTTTTCTAATGAAACTTTTTCTATACTAATTTTTATTTATATATTTTCTCTCCGACTTGGGCATAAAAATGTAGGAGGTATAAATAAATACATTACAGTTTTATTCTCCGCTAATAATAATGGAATAGATGATGATGATGATGATGATGACGGTGACGTTGTTGGACTTGTTGTGGTAGTGTGGGGAACAAGATGCAAGCAAGCAACGACATGGTCAATACATGCAACTACACGAATACCAGCATTTTCTTGTTGAATATGTATTTATAGATAATGATATATGTGGTAAAAATGAACAAGACTTGTTGCGGACAAAAAAATACTCGGTTTTTTATTTCCCCCTATTTTCTCTGTCTCGCAATTCGGCTCAACTATTCACGCTACTGATTAAGGTAACATTCGATCGGCATCATTATCAACAACTGCCACAAAAAAACCGTGTGCCATTGGTTTTTGTAGCAAACATGAGCATATGATAATACTGGGTAGTTGAGAAACGTTTGCTGCAGTAATAGCCTTACAAGATTTTCCTTCTCAAGTAACCATAATTAAACCAAAAAATGCTTGCCAATTAGCCAGGTTCCACTTGAATGAAGGAAATCTACAAGAATGTAAACGACATAATCCACTCCCGGAACTTGCACTCGGCGATATACATTTCTCTCTGCTAACTGTGATGGTAAGCTCCCTTTACAAATGTACCAACAAACAAGGATACTTATTATTTCAATCTCCCAGTTTAGTCTCAACATTGCATTGATCGTCTCCTCTGTACAATGACATGTCGCCATTCTTCTTTTAAACTTGTACTTTTCCCATTCCACTTGAGACATTTTTTGAAAATTCCCATTACCCTTGGAGCATTGTTGTTGGGACCCATACCCACTTGAAACGATAAGAGACCCAAAAAATACAAAAGAATGGTCGTGTCATGCTTGAGTATTATCGTGCAACCTTCTTCTTCTCCTCCCATTTCTCACATTTCGTTGGTGTTTTGTTGGTGATAGTAGCAGAGGAGTAGGAGAGTGAAGAGCCTGCTGATGCTGATATGCATATGTGTAGGTATTTTTGCTGCATTGTTGCACTGCCATTCAGTTGCATGCATGAATTGCAAGGATGCACCGTGGCGGCGGCAGCGGTAGTGGTGCATTGTTGGTGCTTGTTTCAAGAAGAATCACACTGCACCACAATGTTTGCTCGTGCAATGCATTGCATTCCATTCAGCTTGTGTATCTCGTAGCAATCTAACATGGCTTTGGCCGAGGCCTTAAAAACCCCAAAGAAAAACCGGGCTTCGACACAAATAATATATCTACTTACCTACCTATACGTGGTAAAGAGCACCAAAACCACCACCACCACCATCCATCCGCGATAAATTTTTCAGGCTTCCTGTAATAAC
>JAHZNB010006283.1:0-26393 GCA_027744295.1 Callyntrura guangdongensis
ATGTTTTTTCTTTCATTTTACATTTGAACCAGATAAATTTAGATTTTTGGACTTCTGGTTAGCGCAGAAGGGCATGGAAAATGACTACCTACAAATACACGTTTCTCCATATTATGTTTTACGTTTTTTCGTTACCGGCGTATTCCCACCATGGTTAAATCCGACAAAGGGTCTAACTTCCACTAATGGCAATTTCCCGTCATGTTGAACTACAACCACGTTCAAAGTGGCAGAGTCCCACCAAACCCAACTACCATTGCCACAACGACAAAGCCTGCCACCCACCAAGCCTAACTGCCACCTTAGTAAATTGCCCCCTATACATTTAAACATGGTTGTAATTCACCATGGTGGGATTTGGTAATGGTATGAATTTTCCAGTAAGATTTGGTCATGGTATGAATTTTCCTTGGTGGGAGGTTGACCTGGTGGGAATATGCTGCGAAACCTTTTTTCCACTTACTTGCTAATGCACACGTGATTTACGGTATAAAAATGCATTTTACGACGTAAATCTTCCATAGAACTTGTTTCCAAAGCTGTTTTAAAGGATGCATACAAAGAAGTATGCAATTTGCCCCTTTGTAAAAGTGAAACAGACTTTTTTCACCTGTAATGTCACCTTGTTGTCATGTTACGACAACAAAAATTGGTACTAGTGAAATCGTAGTGGAATGCGCCCATTTAAAATCAATTTAAAAATCACTATATTTTTATTTACATATATCTCATCTCTCCTTCAAATGAGGGGTTACTCACTGGACTGAACGACTAGTATTTTTTGTGTAAAGCTCGTTTATCATCTATGTGGGCTATGCAGAGGTGTATCAAATATACACGTGTACTATCTGTTGTACTGGTGGCTGCACTGTTTTGGGAACTAGTAATTTAGTTTACAGGAGGTTTAACTTGTTTTTGACAGGCCAAAAAGAAAAAAAATCGCACTAGGTGTGTATGTGATGTACGTTTTTTTTCATGGCCTGTGTGTGCAGACATTTTGTTGTCCTAGAGTATTATTTGTGCCTATTGTACGACGACATCACTCTCATTCTTTAACTTTATTATTCACACCATTGCTGCTGATGATGATAAAGTTGACGACGACAGTTGTTGTCGAATAAAATGTGTAATATTAATGATCAGAACTTATAAAATTATTTCAAGGACTTTGTGTTTTACTACTCCTGCTACATTGCCTCCATTAATGCACATACGGTTGGTTAGTGCAGGTTTCTTATCCATCATCATCCGTCGTCGTTGACTGTTTGTATTTCAGAGGGGGGTTTCAGTAGACTTTTTAGTTACTTATCGTCATCATTATCATGCTCACGCTTAATTTTATATTCTCTCCACATTACATGCCCCATGTAAATCTAGTAACATAGCATTAACTAACATTTATTCTGTAATTATTTGTTAGTGGCAGTGGCGGTAGCACGGCAGAAAGCAGGCAGTTGAGTGCGTAATTTTGGCACAAAATCTGATTTAGGACCAGCTCATCAGTACTTTGTGTAATTTTGTTTCATCGCGTCCGGTCATCCGTCGGTAAACTCAATAAAACTCTTGAAAGAAATTAATTTTAAAATTGTTTTCGCCAATTGACAGCAAGAAATAGCATCTAGTATGACGAGGTAGTTACGTAAGTATCTATGCTAAATTTTGTTGATAGGTTTATCCTTTTAAGACCGCCGGAGCCCAGACTCAAACTTTTGTTGCAAATTAACCCACATGTTAGCCTTGTGCAGAAGCAAGAGTAAAATTGAGGCCTATGTGCGGTTTTAACCCTTAGCCCTGTTGTTTGAGTCCGCGGTCAGATAGATGGTGTCAGAGTTTTATATTTTTTAAAAATGACATGCTGGTCGCACTTTATAGTTTACTAGACTTTATTTATTCGCTAACCCGAACCCTTTAGATATCTACCATAAAAATGGTATCGACAGATGTAATCATGCAAAATATATTATTTTAATTTGTATTGATGATGATAATGGCAGTTTGGTACGGTTAATGAATCTAAGCATGTTTTATGAAAGGAGCAGTTTCAGCGAATCCTCTTCGTATTCCTAACAATGATCATGATAAAAGGTAACAGATAGGTGGTTGGTTATCTTATGAGTGTCTACTTCTAAGAAAACGAAATACTACACCAAATATTATAAAAAGCACATTCATTTGTAGGCAACGGAATAATACTTGCACAAGAGCACGTATTAATGCAAATCGTAGCATCATAAATTGTACATTTTTAACCTTTTTTGGATTTAATTCAATGGTGAGTCGATTCTTTTTTTGCTGCATGGTGCTGAGCTGGCCAGGCTTCTTATCGGCTCATGTTAAAGACAAAATCTCTTCCACTCCTTGGAGGATTCAGGGTTTGGTAAAGTGGATTACATACAACAAATTAATAAGAATAACAATGAAAAAAATGCAAGAGGCATAATTTTTGGTTTGTCGCTTGCCACTGCGCGGTTGTACTTCTTTCAACCAATCAACCATGCCGAATACATTGGGAGCTGAGATTTTGGACTTTGAGATGATCGAACAAGATGATCGTTTCTGTTAATGTCCTTTTCGTCTGGTTTGTTATATTAATAGCGTGTGTCACAACATTGAACGCCTGACATGTTACAAATACCTTCTAGACTCTCAGGTGTTTAGCATGCTGCTCAGAGAATCATAATAGGTACTCATTCATTGATTGATTAATAAGTCTCGCATACATTTTTAATTTTTGTATAAAGGCATCGTTCGAGTAAAAACAGAGTAACTAAAGGACGGTGACGATGTTCTTAGACACGCCAAATCCTATATTTCTTTATAATTCCAGTTGACAGTCGAAAGACACTGCTCATTTATTAAACACTTACACTGGCGACACGCAGACAATTATGTTTTAGACACCTTTTCTATCACCCTGTCTGTGCGTCCAATGATCCATTCATCATCATCATACTTGTACCAAGTAAGAAACCCTCTTGTCAATGAAAACTAAAAAAAAATCCAAAAATTGTTAATACCAACACAACATCCCTCTCCTCTCTCTGGATCACACCACCCGTCGTGCAACAAGTACTACGGATAAAAATCACACATCGTCGCTAAAGACAGTGGTTCTAATGGATGAATGAAAAAATACTCGTATAATCATACATCCACAATTATCTACAGATTGCTGATCAATCATTCCCTCTTTGTCCATCTGGAACACTTACCCTTTTCAGCTATGGGCCATCATCAATTATTGGATTTATTTTTGCACCCTCCTTAACGGGAAAAAGAAGGCGTGTGTGCATAAACCCTCCCTACAAAAATAACGTTTGCGTAAATACACATTAGTCAGCAGATAGTGTGACCTATCGCTTATCGTAATGTTACTATCATTTTTATCGTAAAATGAATTAACGTACATTTCTTCTTCCTTCTTTTTAAATAACAATTTACAGCAACAATCCACACTTCCAAAACACACACCAGTAGTATAATGATATGTAGCCATGCTGCTAATAGCTAACCAAGTGCAGCTTTGTACGTAACACAGACACAGACATACAGAGAGAGGGAGATGAACAATGACCTAGAAATTGCGCTACAATAACAACAAACAAGTAAGGTGGCGGTGGTGGTGGTGTTGGTGTAGGAAAAGACATGCACTTCATTTCGCCAAAATAAAATCAGTTAAATGATCGATTTGTTTATGCGTCTGTCTGCTCTGCATAACAATAACGTGTGTGGTAGTAGTACGTATGTTACTCTTCGATCTGTTTGTCGTGTAACAACAGACAAATAAACATGCATGCTGCCTGATGATGATGACTGCTTTATTGGGATCACCTTACATTATTTTTTTGTATCGTCTGTTTTTTACAACCACAACTCACACACACATACATACACTCGAGTATAAAAATAAACTTGTCAGATTTCCATGTTACTATTATCAGTATTATCACTGTAAATGCTATTCTTAGTTTTTTTGTTAATTTTAAACAAGTTAAATAAACATAAACACTGATGCGAGCACGTTCGTCATGCTCTCCAAGAAATATAAAATGGAGTTTGTATCCTGGCGAAGGGAATCATTCATGGGTAGTAGTAAACTTTATTCTCTTTGCCAGAAGTGCCAGAGGAGTAAGTTATTGTTATTAGGGGGTCTTTCGGTGATCATGTTACTACAAGTTGAGGATTTACGATGATTAATCGATGATGATTATGATTATACTCATATGATGAGAGACTAAAATTAAATGTCGACGTTCGGTAAAAGGCCGGAAGTCAGAAACAGAACAAAAAAGTGTCATGGAAGCACCAGGAACGACCCCGGCTACATTGGAATGTGCATTCATATTAAACCGGAAGAACTTGATCTAATTTTTGTAACACTGCTGCTAACACTCGTGAGTTTGGCTAGGGGGGTTGTGTACATGCTACTTTACTTTAACATTAGCTATTCTTGAGGCCTATAATTATAAACATGGTGTATAATATGTAATATAGAAAGAAACTACTACTGTGCAATTTTGCACACACTTTACTACTCAAATATATAGTTGTAGTGTGCTTGCATATTATATTAAAAACGCGCAAACACAACATGATTTTACTATACTGCATCCACTCAGAAAAACACGCAGAAAAACAAAAAAAATCCATTATCGTCATCTCATTTTACCAGGAATGACCTGCTCGTTGACGACCGATTATAATACAGCCAGCAAACAGATTTTGTGTAACCTATTTTTTTTAGAATAAATGTAAATTCCTGAATTAAAAATTGATTCCTCATTAATTGTATTGAGATATTGTTGTAGCTTGATTGTGATTTCGTGTCGATTAATACTATTATGCCGATAAAATCCACCTGCCACGGCTGTTGAGAGTTGTGATTCTGTGATATAATCTTTGTTCAACCACAGAAACACCGGCGCCATATAAGTGTGTTATGACTTTATGACATGTGGCGATGGCGATGCATATAGAGCGCAACAATTACAAGGATGCTATTGGTCGTTTCGTTTAACAATTATATTATATTTAATATTTACATTATGTATTACCTATACAGGTGGGTATCCATAGAAAAATATTTCAATCAAATTTTGCGTATTTGTATGTGTAGTCATCGCATCTGTACATGAGTCTATACCCCCTCCCTCCGTCTTTACCAATAACGCAATATTTCATCACTTTTATGATCACGGTAACGATGACGATAATGATGATGATAAGCGTATGCCTAAATGAATGGGCAAAAGTATAAGAGATGGTCATTTTTAAATAACTCGCTTCTGCTGTTCTCTCAAAGAGGACTGATTACGCCGATGAAGATGACGATTACGAGGTCACATCATCACACATTACCATACATACCAAAAAACTTTGTGGGATTGTTAAACAATTCGACAACTTGGCGTCAATAAATTATACGGATCAACAATAACAAATTTCTGTTACATAGCAAATTAAAGCTATCAAGAATCAAGACTTTTTTCACAACACACAGCACTATTTCTTCTACTTTACAATTTATATATGGGCTGTTTTTCCCTCTTTGTGTAGTACCTATGTACACGCACTATCGACTAACGAGGAGGTGGCAAGAGCAATATATTATGTGGTACCTGCATTCCATAATTTTCCGAACTTTAGATGCGAATCGGTATTATTTGGTAAACATAGAGGGTAACGCGAGTATTTTTATCCACGTATCGGGTGACCACTGAGGTTATGTTGATCGCAGGTTTTTACTTGGTAAATCATGAGCTAAATTGGGCTTCTTGTTTTTCCAAAACTAACAATTTTCTGGTGAACGGATTGGCGCAATTTTCGTAGCTTGTAGTCTAAAAATACAAATGTAGCAAATCTAAAGATGTTGGGAAACGCTCAAAATTGTTCTATAATATTTCAATACATAATGTAATTTTTCAGTAGTTAATAACTGCTATACATAATATAACAGACGTTATTACATAGATCGACCTTGCCAACTCCTCGTAAGAGAATAAAAATTAATTTAAACGGAGGGAAAATGGAATTGGTGATGTCATTTTTATGTGAACAAACGATACAGAATAATCGATAGTTTTTGTCAGCTTCCTATATCATAATCGTCATTTATTATTGTAGTGAAATGACGAAATTAGTGCCTATGGTGCTACACAGAAAAATACTTTTAAACCTTTGTAGTCAGTCACACAAGTTGTTTTAATTATGGACTTTATTATTATATCATGTCCTTTCAAACAGAGAGGTTGGCACTTGTAATTTATAAGGGTCTACTGACACAAACACCGCTAACGCAAAAGTGAGATAAGACAAGAAGTCCTTATTAAGGTATGAATCAAAATATTGTGCTTGTCATGGTCGATTGTTCAGATTAAAATTATTTGAATGAAATTAAGTTTGTGCGTTTCTTGGAACGGAAATGAGTTTCTGAGAATGAATAAACGACTATCTATCTTTGTATCCAGCAAAACAAAAACAAGTCTGCGTAGTAAAATAAATAGTAGATATGCTCATTCAAATAAAAAAATTATTACCAACTGCTGGAAAATTAAATAATTCGGCAAATTAACAGGAACGTTTATTCTGACAATTAATACATTAAAACCTTTTTTGTATTTATCAGCAAACAACATAGCCTTGGAAATTTTAGGGAAAAAACGTCCGTAGTAATAAAAAAAATATTGATAACACAGTGGTAATTAGTTACAAAATATCTATACGAACATGCAATATATGTAAATGCTCCAGAAAAACAATATCCAGCAGTCCACATAAATAAATTACAGTGTTTATATAGGTAAATATTCAAGACATTGCCTAAAAGTGGCAACAGTAAACGGATCATGTTTTTTTTTGTAACAGCGACCGTGACGAGGAATGCACCCTTTAATTATAATACATTCTCAACGGCATTATAATCCAATTTAGAGAGAGTTAGGAAAATGCGCAACATAAAGTAATTAAATTTTTTTTTAGAGAGCTGTCATCAAATCGGTTGGAACTTATTTAAACTTGCAAAATGACAAGAGAAGTGGCGAGTATTTTTTTAGTCATTCAAATTTCTTACTTTTACTATTATAAACACTTAAAAAGTGATAATAAAATTTATTACTGTGTAAGGCCTACAAGCTCTCGTCGGTATCATTACTATACAGTTTGCCACTTGCTCGTAATTTATTTTTACGGCTTTTGCTTGCCTTTGTGATTATTATTTTTTTATGTGATTATTCCTCTACTCACTTTCCCAATTTCGGTAGACATTTTATTTGGTAGTAGTGAGAGCGAGTAGTGTGTCGTTGCAAAGCCTCCAAATTTTTATTAGGAGTACCTATACGACAACGCAAGTAAATAGGAGTGGTGACGTTAGTTGGCCAGGTGAGCAAAAACTCCAAGGCTGTTTGTACAGCAAGCAGGCTTAAATTGGTTGATCCTTTCCTTTGACAATTATCGTAAAATTGCCTACATTATTACAGCTACCCCTACTAGATTGATTCTCCGCGTAATAGTAGTAAGCTCATCAGACATGCTGCAATCATTGCAAATACGCACCATAATAAACCTCTCTCTACTTGTGCCGCTACTCCTCACTTCTAATGCCAAAAATAAAGTTTGATTTTGTAAAGACAAGGTAATGTGGCCCCAACAACCGTGATGGCACCTTCACTCAAGCACAATCAGTTCACTTTTGATACCTTCATAATGTGCGTTACACAACACCACAAGGCAACCTCAGGAAAACCCAGTCTTCCCCTTTCAAAAGTTTGCTATGAATATGTGAGTAGTAGCAGCAGTGCTGCGTTTCCCTGTGTTACACACGTTCACAAATGTATATAACGAGTCCCATTAATGCGGTGTAGATGGACTAACTTATTCTCGTAAAAAAATCAAAACATTGATAATTATACGCTTCACTAGTATTTTAAAAAAAGATACACGCCTAATCAACCACGTTTTAAAAATGCCGACTTGGCTGTTGTCATGTGTCTGTCGTTCCACATGTGAATGTGGAAGCAGTAAAAAAATATATTTCACATGATCATGAACATGACAAGATTTCTCTTTATTGTCGTAAATCGTAAACCTATCAAGACACACACATATGGCGATAGAGGATAAAAATCGGAGATTATTCTGTTATACGGTCTAAAAAAGATAGGAAGCTTCAATAAGTAACAAACTAAACTATAAGCATGGAAGGGCCAATTTTACGACCTAATCCGTTGAAAAAGCAGAAATAGGGAGGAGGCTGTAAATATATTTTTTACTATACTTTTAACATGTCTCTACCAAAAGGGGATGGCACAAGGACCGTGCAAGAGAGATTTTCAAATTATTAATTAACTTTTTTTTGCTCTTTTAAGGGATTGCATGTTCGAGATTTGCTAACACTCATAAAAATATGTTTGACAGGTCGTTAAAAAAAGGCAAGCATGTTTATGTGTCCTTTGACATTATCATATTCTAAAAAATGTTCTCAAATCTCAATCCAGTCAGTTTGTCGGTTAGCCAACAAAAATATTCACACTGTTAATAATAGAATGCGCGATATATGGAAATTTACCTCGTTTGCTACATATATATCAGCCAACTGTTTTATGACCCCTCTAACCATTGTTATCATCTTCCCTTGTGCACAACTTTTCTATATTTGCTTGTGGCACTTTTTTTTTATATTCTCTAGTCAAAGAAGCCGAAAACGATCATTGTTTGGATCGTAGGGGTACCCATATATATAAATGTACCTATTATCTATCTATATAAAAACCAATCGAATACATACCATTGTGTATGTAAGCATGCATAATCTAAAAATTATATAAACTCACTTTTTAAATATACTTTCAATAGTAAAAAAATGACAAAGTTAAATATATATTTATTTCTGAAGGTGTAGAAAAAGTACTTTCTTCCTTTCACAACACCTCGCTATTCACTACAAACATATTATTATCATTATTTTTTTGCCTCTCGCCACGTAACTATTTTATACATATATGGCCCACCAGTGTTGAAATTTTTGAAATGCATTATTTCCTGATTTAAGTCCGTCCGTTTTGTATTCAGAAGACAATGTCAGTTAAGCAGAGTCATTATTATTATTATTTTCACACCATCACGATCACGGCTCGGCATCATTTATTTTAAGTTTCATCCGTAACTTAAAGCAGGCGCAGAGATAACTTAAGCTGGTTGATTGGCTAAGGAAAGTAAAAAAAAAAAACTACAAAAAACTGAAATATTTAGGCATGTGTAAAAGTGGTTGTTAGTTTTTTTTGGTGTGGCGACACATGCAAAACATTTCCAACGCAGGAGTTCAATCTTTCCCTGTTTGAGTCTTTTGTTGATATTTCACAAAACAATGCCACAATTCATCTGAAGTAATTAAAGCTTTCATTATAATTTTTACCATGTAGTGTTGACTGAGTGTTGTATGTAGGAGGGAATATGTCTGCCTACTACTGTCTTCTCACAAGGCGTCTACCAAATCTACTTCACTTGACAGGAGACCTTCGACCAGATAACAAGGCTGATTCACGTTTCCCCGATTTTTTAAATAGTCCTTAGCTACCCATTATTTATGTAGTTCAACATTTTCGAGGGACATTTTTAAAACATTTCAATTGTCGACATAAAAGGGTGATCCACTCGCTGTCTTTTACATGGTTTTTATTACACGCGAAAAAATACATACAGATTTATCATAAACTTTTAACGTTTCAATTAAATCAATGGTATCTTTTGTCTGACTGAACAATCAAGTACATCTGTAACTATTGTAGTCTTTGCCTTTCAGATTTTGGGACTCTTACAACAACAGAAGGCGGCGGCGACGACGACGATGATGTGGTCACCGTCGTAAGACAACAGTCAAGCCAGGAAGAAGTTGCTCAAAACAGGTGCTCTTGTACAAAAGCAACAATTGTTCGCCTTTCACAACAAACATGTCTAGTGAATGAGAAGTGGTATCAATGGCCACAATTAAAAACAATTAGATAACAGTGAGAGAGAGGGGATAAAATTAATTATACCTTAAGTGTAGTTTCAAGTGTGCAAGTGGTAAGACCGTAAAAACAATTAAGAAAAAAAAATCCAAGTATTACCTCAATCTCAACGTTAACTGACTACACCTGTGGCTATCTACTCCCGATGGAAGACGGATTTTACCTTACTCTCTATTCATACAAAACTGGGAGAATCATTTAAAGATGATAGACATCTTTAAACGACATTAAGAATAAATTAAGATCCATGCAGTGAGCTTGAAAACTGGTATTTTTTTTAAAGAACGACAGAGCGCGGATGACTCTACTTTTTAAAACGAACCACCAACTTAAATATCTATTTTACCCTCTACCTGGCTGCCTGTGTAATACATTTTTCGCTCTCAGTCAGATCTTCGTAGTTTCCGAAATGTCTACTGAAACTAACAACAATCCTTTCAAACTGTGATTAATTTAAAATGGGAATGACGCTGATTTTAATTGTATCTCTGCCCCTTGTTGTATAGTAGTGATACGTAGAGACTCTATCAATGAATCACTCTTTAACAATCGTGTTTATTGATGCGTGTCAGTGTCACGTCCATGTTTTTTTGCAGTGACAACAACAACAATGCTGACTGATTGTTAATGGAGAGTAGGAAGCAAGTGTGTGCAACGTGTGTGTGTGTGTACCTATAAATAGGCTGCTAATTCAAAGAACTCTCTATGAAAAGAGGAAATGAAGCGGAACTACTCACTACAACTCGTACTACTCCTCCGACAATAAGACTTGATAGAATAAATATGATTTTTATATTGAATACCTGTATACTCGAAAAGAAAGCAAAATAGCAGCACAGTAGAAGTAACTCCAAAAGACAATTTATATGTTTTACGACGTGCCTCTGTTATGTTAACTATATCCTTATGAGGTTCATAAAATTTCTAAGATTAGCACCAGTGCGGCAACATTATCCATGTTGTTGCTGTTATTTTTTCTCGATATTATAGCGTTTTGATTATCTACTCCACATTCACAATACATCATGACGGTTTCTTACACAGGAGATGTGGCCAACGGCAGCCACTTTGGCTGTTTCTGGAAAATTCTTGGAAGGTAACATTAACACCTTTTAATGACCATATGTTTAAATTACGACTTTACAATATTGGCGCAATGAATTTCCAGGAAATAGGAAATTCATATGACGTGAAGCTCTGCAGTTAAAAAGCTGTGTACTTTTCATTAAAATGCACAGTCCTTGATAGTTCCGGTAATTTTGTCATTGTTACCATGTTGTTGGTGTCACATGCACTGACGCATGTTTCTTGATTCTTGGAACGCTTCAGTTGGTACACACACACACATGTGTACTTACTTGGTAACAGGCGGTACTTTGTACTTCCTCCCGGTGCGTTGTAAACATGTTTCTCAATTCTTTATCCAGGGATCCATCTAGAGAGTTTTTTTTTGAAGATACTACTTGACATCTAAGGAAGCTTTTAGTCAACTTTGCAATATACCTTACCAACACACCAAAATGAGTCCCTTCAACCTTCAACCTGATAGTGAGATTGCTGACATTTATTACTTGATGTAATATAATAATTGGATACATCATGTTTTAGTAGGCAATCCAGTTTGTCATTGCCACACACACACACACTCAGACAATTACTTTTAGTAAAAGTTCGAATATACCATTACCTGGTACCTATAGTAGTTCATTATTTCATTAATTCATTAGTTTCAGGGTACAATTGTTACACATGAACATGTGTGTGTGCAATATATAAAGCAATGTTAATGAACTAGGAAGATTGCATTCTAATCTAATCTTTATATATAGTACTACTGAATGTATACCATGTAAAAAATATATGACAGGACAACATAACTTACAAGCTTGTTGGTACATAACTACAGCTACACCTACAAAAATGCAAGAGCAGTCAGCAGCAACAGTGGTCATTAACATGACTACATGAAAGAATTTTGACAATTGATGCAGAAACGATGCATGGCAAATGGCAGCAATTGCAGTTGTGTGCTTACCCACACATGCATACTTATTCCTGACATTTTTGAAATCTGATGATGATCATGATGATGCACTCACTGCTAAACTGAACATAGCTTATTACATAAAAATAATCATTCTTATCATATTGTAATAGCAATAAAAATAATAATACACAAACAGAGAAGCAGGCTTTTGTGCTGCTGCTGTCCTACGTTTCATTGGCATTGAAATCAAATGTTTTTGAAAAGATTGTGCATTTTCTCTGTTGAAAAGATAATTTGCAAGTTTGAGCACAAAAATGTTTCAGGTTTCAATATCATCGTTAGAGTTGCAATGCAAACACCACAGGGAGGTAACGTAAGTGCATTTTGAATGTGAGATGACAGTTAGAAACCGTGTGTGTGCGTCCACGAAAATAAGGGCATTCACCTAGTACTAGCGTGGCACTGATAACTGTGGCAATAATAATGTCCGGAGGAATGAATACATGATGCATGTGCCACCAACGACACCACGCAGTGCCACGATGATGATAATAAAATAATGCACACAGTGCATCTATTTTACCAGCAGCATCAATTTATCATCAATATCATCATCATCAACAACTAGCAACTTTTTCATCATCATTACGACGACGACGTCGACGATGATGATGATGAACTGTGAAAAAAATGAGAATGGGAAAGAGAGGCTGACATTGACAGCAATGCTACTTGAAAAGTACAAATTTGTTCTGAAACACCTCTACTACAACGTCGTTCAATAGTACCTGCAGAGCTACGTTGTCTAGTATGTAAAATGTCAACAGGTGTCATTCATAAATCTTCAAGTATTGTGAGAAGGCACGCATTTCTACTCTCGCATCTAGCCTCTCCGAAAGGGTTTTTCCTTCCGTTGTACATTTCTTAAACTAATAAAGTATATGGAAAGGTTGTCCATGAACACTGGAACGTAAACTTTGGCGATGATGTGAGTATTAGTAAACTGCTGCCATGAACAAACTAGATTCCTCCTTAGGATTATAAAAGCGTGTTTAATACTAAAATACCTTGATTCGTGGGTAGTTTTACATGTGTAAGTTAGCGTTAAAGATAAATATCCTTTACACGTAAAATAAATCAATATCAATAAGATTTTTTATTATTCCAATTTTAGTCGACGCATAAAATTTAAAGTATTACTTGGCTTAGCTGGAAAAGATGGTGCTCTCTGTCTCTGCCACATAGGCTGGCGTGCGTGTCGACCATTACCATTTTTACTACTTGTAATCTATAGTAAGAAACGTGATGTCGTATTATGCCCTGCCATTATTTAAGCAGACAGTGAACATCGTTATTTTTCCGTTCAGCCAAGAAGTACTCAAATTTTATTTTCGCTATCGATACATGTAGCCTTTCAGTTTAGTTACTAACAATAAATTCACGTGTTTTCCCATTTATCAACCTTGAGTTGACTTTTGATTACGGACTACGGTTGTCTATTACTAATTCGTAACACAGATTAAACACACGCGTGTGTGAAACACAAGTAACCGAAACGTGTGAGGAAGACATACTATTTTTGTCATTAACAAATGATTAGAATAAGTCACGTCCGCGTCATGTTTCCGGTTCGTTGATGGTAGCAATAATGTATTCTAATAAAAGTACAAGTATTGTAAGTGGTGTGGTGTGGTGCAGCGTCACTCTACTGTATGTATGACACTTTTGTTTGAAGCATTGATTGATTATAAGTATTTTATGCAATTTCGACGTTTTGATTGGGGTACAGGTGCAAAAATTGGGATGTCATTAATTTTAAGGACGACACGCACGAAATAGCTTCTTTTCTCTCTACTTCGCTGTCCCAACAAATAAAACTATGAATAACTCAACCCCCTCCCCTCGCTGTAAAAGAAATGGGTTGATTGAAAGTATAAAAGTAGAATGTGCAAAATATGGCCCCATTAAACTTAAAACGTTAGCGTCACCAAACCCCTTCTTAGAAGTTTTCATGATTCATCTTCTAAAGGAAAACCATAATTTGCATAATTATTAACTTGAAGATCAAATAAATATTTAAAACGGGACCGGAGGTTAACATCGTTTAACCATGAACAAATAAACACCTAAATTTACGAGGAGGTTGAGCATGTGAATAATGATGATACACAACTCAAATATTTAGTTCCATTCCCACAGACATGTTGCTGTTCACCCTTTTGGCTCGTTTTGAGTTGCCAGTAGTTGGCTCCTCCACCCAATTTTTCATTTGCATGGATGAATGCTGCATGTCGTTTGTTTCAATAGGGACCGTGTGTGCTGCACTGCAGCAGCATCAAAATGATTTACCACACTTCTCGTTGTCGAAAAAGCACATCGCGATACACACAATAAACTATACAACTTCCCAAATAATGTAAGGGTCTAAGAAATATAAATATAATAATAATATAAGGTGTATATTTTACTACTCCACTTTTATGGCCGTGCTAACCAACTAATTTCATATGCGCATTTTATAATTCAAGTAATGAATACTTTTGTCATTTTACAGTAGTGGTGATAATGATGACGAGGATGATGGTTCGTTATATATTCATCCCCAGTGAAATATTATTATTATTGGTTTTTATACTTATTATTGATCAGTGCATTGAGCAACATATAATGTTATGCAAATTACTACGCACTCCCCACCACAATCGTAATCTCATAAAAAACTGCCGAGTATTGATAAGTGATCATCATCATCAGCATTACACACACAGAGACAAACTGATCACTACACTGATTGCTTACTTCTTTTTTTGTGGAAAAGCCTGAGCAATACTACCCTCTGAATTGAGAGGTACTGACAAAAATTGACTACACAGTGCCACCTATTTCTCGATGTGATCCCTCCGTAACGACCGCAGTAATAATCTATGCATGGAGATAAACAAACGACGACTCTGCCCTTCTTCAGAAGGGATATGCCGGAAATCTAGAAAGCGGAAAACAAAGTTCATTGCGGAAGAATTCGTTATGGCGGCGTCAACGGTCGTAGCGGTGATGATGGTGGGGTGGTGGTGGTTTGGCGTTACGACGATGACAATGATGTGAGCGTCTCTCTACAGTATATGATATTCAGAGATAAACGGTGACTGTATTGGGAAATGTTAGCAATTACAGTAAAGGTTTTACACCTTGCAAGATGCATAAATTATGAGTTTTCTACTTGTAGCTCACTTGCAAGCAAACAATTAGTATAAATAGACTACCTAGTAACAAGACCCAATACAAAATAATATGTACACAGGCTGACGCCGCGGACGTGCCGGTATTACAAGTATTTTCATGTTTTTTTTTCTGGTATTAAAAAAGTTGGTTGGACATAGAGTACATAACTAATGTAGAGAGCTTGGTAGTTTGCGTAAAGATAGAATGACTGTATCGGTAAATATAATTTTTTTCAACAAGTTAGAGAAAGGAAGTGCTATTTTTTATGACTTACAAATTCACTTTCTTTGCTGAGAGGTTGCGCAATAATAAATAGTATGCCTTAAGTATGTATCAGGAATAATATTAGCGTTTGGTAACGTTTTCAAAGAAACTTTTTTAGCTTACCGGAACCAAAAATTGAGTTATTCTTTATTATTGAGCGATTTGTGTGTAAAACAAATATACGTTTAATCCTATATAAATGTCCTTCTCTATTTCAGATGGCGTGGAAGCGTTTACAAGCTAATCTGGAGGGAACTTGTCGCCTATTTATGTCTTTATTACATTATCAACACTGTGTATCGATTTGGGCTGGATGATGCACAGAAAACGTAAGTTTTTCTACTTCCGTTACCAACTTTCTCGACCATAAAAAAAATCTTCCGTCCTGCCAATGCTGCGCACATGCACCATTCATGTTATCTCATTTCATACATACTACTAATCAGTGGAACATGTTTCCACAGGTGCAATTTAGTAGTATATAATTATGTAAATTGATGGATGTATCTATATGCATGTATGTGTGAGCAATTAAATTACGACTACTACCATTACCTCTACATTTTTTTCCAGAACTTTCGAGAAGGTCAAGGTTTACTGTCGTAAGAATATTCAAGGCCAGGTGAGTTTTTATTCCCTATTTCTCTCTCAATCTCTTTCTTGTTCTTCCGCTTATCCAGCAAGTATATACAAAAATCGAACGAATATTTACATATTTCAATTAGTAGATTAGTAAAGGAATAGATTTTTTTAGGAAACTACTTTTTTGCTACCTTGCTTGCCTACTATAGTGGCTGTACACAATTTAACAGAGGGCTTTAAGGTTGCAGCTTTTTGAATGAATAATTCAAGCCAAGTACCCCAGCAGAATTTATTACACCTACGCATGCCTGCGAGAATTCTTCAAACAAAAAACTACTGATTACCTATTGGTATTACATTGTTATTAAACGTCTACTGCTACTGATGAACTAACACCATTAAGGGTTTTCTTAGCATTGAACTTCACCGCAGTAACAGCAGCTGCGCCACAAGTTTAATCGTCTTTATTCATTATCATCGGAATACTTCTGGGCAAACCACCGTTGACCATAACACCACTAACGTTGGGTTATCATATCATCATCAGCACCATCACCATTCACCGCACACACGTTTTCTTCTCTTGATTAAGGTTAACAACAACAAACACGTTGTTGTATCGTTGTTAATATAAAACAAGAGGATAGGAATAGGAAGTGAAGAAAAAATGAATGCACAAAAATAAATAATGCAATTGGATGACGACGACGACGACGATGATGATGGCAAGGTAGAGTGGTAATGGTAGGTAATATTACTTACCATTAGTGTTAGTGGTGGTGTGGCTGACAAGAAGTACAGTTTATTTTAGAGTGACTGTTAATTTGTGGTAATATGTGAGAATCGCCGTTGTTTTTGCTCCTGCTGTTGCCACTATTAATATAGAAATAACAACGGCGTGGCACTCAGATTTTGATCTTTTAGTTGGCTGGTTGAATACTTCGGCTTCTATTTTGTTTTGTAGACTGATGATGAGAGGCCATTTTTGACCACTACTTACTGACCGTTTTTCTCCTCGTCTTCCTTCATTATTTTCTTACGTAATCAAATATTTACATTTGTGAATGCCTTACAAGCATTATGCATTTTGTATGTTTGCAATATAGACTTAAGTTAAATACTGCAGATTTTGCCCGGGGGCAAGAGACAGGGAAGTGGAGGTTGTTGGAGTTACTCAGTAAGGTAGTACCGCTTACGGCAAAAAAAAAACTACGGTTTTAATTAGAACGAAAGTCGAGCATGACAAATAAATACCACAGTGAATATGGGAATCATTTGGTACGCATCTTTCTCATTTTAGGGGTCTTCACGTGATGAGGTCCAGTGTCGACATTATGTGCAATAAATTGAAGATAAGCGTTTCATTGGAAAAAAAAGTTGGTGGTTGGTAAACTATAAATTCCCATTAGCTACAATTCCCCATAAACTTTGGTAGACTTCCAAATCCACCATAATACTATTTAACATTTAATCTTCACAGTAATTTACATTGCTGCAACTTTAGTTATTAAAATTCCAAGTAATCCCTCGGTCCGGTTCCACACAATGCAAACGAATCGGAGTTATAGACTAAGCATTATTTAATTTTTGGATTTCTTCAAAGGAAGGTGTTACATTAATTACAAAAAATATATTTCCTTTAAAAGTTGTATACGGACGGATACGGCACTACTATACTCTCTCAGGCTTGCCGATCGCAGTGAGTAAATTAACGGCGGCGGCGCCGTAGACGCGTAGATAAATATCAATTACCAAAAGTAATCTCATAACTAGGTACTTTGATTTCTCTCTCTTTCATCTCCCTTCTCTGTACAAACTATTACTAAGTGCATTGAAATCAGTATGTTTGTAAGATAAACAAAAAACATCGAGGACGATGGAAAACAAGTGCACATGCAAGCGCACAAGTACAAACACTCTCATCTCATATATTTTCTCGATTCTATTTCGATATTGATCTCTGAAAGAAAACTAGTATTGGTCAATGTCAAACACGGCATTTAACTTTTAAATGACACAAAAAATTGAAATTGCATTTTTCATCATTATCATCATCATCGTCCTCACCATGTTCATCAACAGCATCAACATCTCGAAAGATGCACTTGTGAACAACGTGTACAATGCACAAGATTCGACCTTAACACACAGCGCATCCTCATAATCATAATGACGATGCGAGGTGCTTGTACGTCTGTACATGTGCAATTCTTTTTAACAAATAGACACAATATCAAAGTAGTTAACGGTAATATGCATGCACGCACGGATGTTATGATATTATTATGGCACTTTGGCCGTTGCCACTCAACTCTGCTGTCCTGAGAAACGTGATTTTTGTTTAACCAACCATTGATTTCTTTCTATTGTTTTATGACCAGTTGTAGGATTGCATCTTGCATCGCGATCGCCGTCGTTTTGTGCTTGTTGTCGTGTTGTACTGTGGAATTTCAATTGTATTCTAGTGTGTGCAGTACGCAGCAGCAAGGATGAATAACGGTGACAGTGACAGCCAAATATATTGTAAATGCATTCAATCATTGAATCAAATCAATTCATCCAGTATGAGGATGAAAAAATTATCTTGTGAAACCGACACTTGATTATGATTGATTTTGGATAGGTCGTTCTGTACGGTCAAATCTATCTATGTATGTACATAATATCTTGTGGTTTTACTTTTTCTCGTCATCAGAATAAAATCAAGTTCATCATTTGCTATCCATTCTAAGTACAACAGCAATTTAACATTCCAGATTAACAGTAAGCAGCATGTAGCAAGTGAAAAACTCACTAAAATTTTGAATTTGTCCCATGATACATCTCAAATGTCAATGGTAACGATTTTAATTGATTTTGAACTTGGCTTTATATACCAGTTGATTCCACGAGTACCGTGGACGGGGAACCGTGACAAGTCACAAAATTTCACTACTATTAAATACTACAGAAGACTTATTAAGACAGTAAAGTTTCTAGCTTATTGTGGAAAAAATGAGTAGATTTGAGGTCATTAGGGGCATTTTACTCCACTTTTCGACAAGTTAGCATGGATGCGGGGTAACTTCTTAAATTTGTGTATGTTACACTTTAGCATTCCGAGGAAAGGGTTGCCATGTTTTATTTTTATTGGCGGTGCTGGTAGTAAGCTCCCCAACGGTGAAGTTAAATGACGAAAACTAAAAAAATGTATATTTGATGTAAATTGCAATTCTTCTGGCAAGCACCAAGTACTTACGACAATGACGACTGATGACAATTCTAATTTATGGAGTTGTGAAGAAAAAATCGTTTACCCAAAGCTTGAAAGGAACTGAATTTGAGTTGCAACTGCACTCAAATACATAATCTTCTCTTTAATCATCCTTGAAACCTCCCCCAACTTTAGCAAGTAAAACGGTAGTGACTTAACAATCTGGTAAATGATGGTGTGCTCCGATACCAACAACGAACGGGGAGCGTTTCACATCAACGTTATCATCATTTTACATATTATTATTCCCTTTGCCTCTGTCAATACCAAGCATCTGGGCACTAATCACCTAGACATCTTGTATTTATTATCGGTATCTCTGAGGACAAGACCACGTTCACAAGGCATGCGCATACACACGAAAAATGACAAACAAGACATGAAAATATTGCACAGGGCCACAAAAATGAAGACTGCGTAAAGGTTTTAGCCTTAAAACAATTACATTTTTTTCCCTTTTATTTTATCATTTTACTACCACACAACAGACCACACAGAACAATCAACTGTAAAATAAAAACGATACGGGCTTTCCTGCGTATTCTGCAGAGTACACACACAGCAATGGCAATTTAGTACACAACAATGTAACAGACCAACAATATCCCTCCCTGCGCAAAAATGGTTAAAGTAGTTAATAGTGTGTGGTTGATTCATTTCCTTTATTGCACACACACACACACACACACATTGCCATTGTTGCTCTTATATTTTATCTAACTGCACTCTTTTTTGTGCCTAAAGAACAAGTGTAGTTGTTGTGGCAATAAAAACAAAATGTTTTATTTGATCGCCAGTGGTGGTGTATATTTACAGGGACTTTGCCGGCTGTTGGTGAGAAGGTACCTCAATTCCCTCTCTCATTCTCTCTCTCTCTCTCTCTCTCTCCCTCTCTCTACACACACATTACATTTTTTGGCAGCATTAGCCGTCATCATGTCGTCGTCGTCATGTTTGATGTTACTGTATTTACAGTTTTGAAGTTTAGTAATAGAGAACAAATAATCTGTACATGTTCTTTCTTGCAAGCGGCCTTTTATGACGACAATGCTGGCTCTCTGTCTGAGATATAGAATGGACAGTCGTGTACTCTCTGATGTTGATAAATGAACTATTTGAAATAGAACAAATAATGATATAATAATAATAATAATAATAATAGTAATAATAAAAAGCGTCAAAAAAGTGAAATATATCTTAATGATCGTGTACGTTTGTACCACTGCGTGCCACTGGCTCTTTGTTGGGAAAATGCAAATTTTAGTCCTTCCTCTTCTTCACAAAAGAGCAGAAATTCCTCCCTAGCCACATTTTTAACGTTGGGGTGGAATATCATTTGTATTTACGCATTTGGTGCTACATGATATAGGAAGATGCCCTTTTATCAGGCGTTTGAAGAGTAACGAGCAAACGAGAGAAAAAACTTCCCTGAAATTGTTAAATAATTATGAATATACTAAAAATGTGCATGTACATTGTAATACTTGTACTCATAAAACCTGAATATGAAGTGGCCAAAAGATTACAAAATAAAACATGCGCGCTTTTCCCTCCGTTCAATGTTGAAAGCAAGATTTGATAAGTTTTTGTCATATTGTTAAACCTTCGTATTTGCTGTGGTATCAGCTTACGGTTTTTTTTTTTATCAAAGTACGAATCTAAACGCAAAAGTTTAATAGCGTTCCACGTTTTCAAGAGAAAAATATAGTACCTTTTCAAAGCAACGCGTTACGCAATTTTCTGCTAGACGAAATTCCCGATATCTCATGAAACGGAAAGTATTTTACTTTTTGGATTTTCCTGAGGCATGCCACAAAGATTTTAAATGGTTTTACAAAACAAGTAAATCGCATGAACTAATTGTAATTTTATTTTGAAGGAAATGTTTACATACGCCTAATGAAATGAGTCATATGAATGTTCTAAATATTTTAAAGCGCTCAAGATTTCCATCAAATTTGCCAATAACATCAAATATCGAATTCGCCCTTGTGCCCATACGAATAAAATAGTTAGTTTGCACAGAACATAAAAAAATGCAAGACAGGACGCTGGCGCTACATGGCTTTCGATTCATCGACACGGATGCTGCAACAGACATACAACACGAACACACCGACACACCACTCACTATTAAAATTACAGTCGTGTAAGCTTGAATGAAAATAATGGCCTATTTATACTGTTGATTTTTTAAAAAAAAATTCTATCATTTACCAAGTTTACATTGCCAAATACGCAGGGGGAATCCTTTGTTGTATCTACAAAAAATGTTCCCAGCCATTAATTCCACAAAAACATCTTTATTGCGCATTACAAATAATTCTCCCCATGCACTGTCGCTGTCAGTTGTGCGAATACGCCTAGAACAAAAAGATTTTATTTTGTCTCGACCGACCCTAACAACAACCCTAACCATACTCCACATTCCACATGCATAGATAAATTCGAATAGTGCATCGCAAACTCAGCAGCGATACCAGAACAACAGCTACAAAAATACAAATGAGTTGCATCAAATGTGGTGTGCGTGTAGAACAGGCATTTCATCCGTGCACTTCATCAAGACATGGATAAAATATTTTAAATGATAAAACACCAAAAAAAAATATTTTGAAACGGTTACTACAAGCTTCGTGTCTCTACAACTACAGGCAACAGAGTCTCAGTATGACCCACACACACACACAAAGCTTATGGACAAAAACAAGATTTTTTTCCACGGTTTTAATCCAATTTAATTGGTGGAACGAAGGTTGTCAGTGTCACATGCCCAGTCATAAAATGTTGCAAGAATAAACGTTAATTAATGTACTTACGATGTACACCGTAATAAATATATTTTCAAATTTCAGTCCATGAACAAACATGCCTCATGCCTATCCCTACGAAACGACGACAAGGAGAAGAATAAAGAAATGTTGATGGGCTGTTGTTTTGTTATGTTTTTTTTTGCTAAATACACCATGTCAAAGCAACAACATTTATGAAAGTTCCGTCTGTAATTAATTGATTTTTATCCTTGACTGAAACCTGAGATGAAACAAGCTTTGTTGATACCACATGACAATTTAATTTTTAACGAAACCCCCTCATCAATCGTAAAAACAAATAGCTGGAAAATAATAAATGGTTGAAAAGAGTCAGTGGTCAGGAGTGAGAGCTGAAATCTGGTTAAAATTTATAGACTGAAGCCCTTATTCGGAGGTATTGCAACGTGCACAGAAATTGAATAGACACAATTGTATAGTGAGCAACTGTATACAGAGACCACACTGGACAATGAATGGGAAAATCACGATCATGATTCTTCTTGAGAAAAATCCCTCCTGTCATCTTACCTTCCATGACTCCATGACTAACAACAACAGGTGCAAAAATTTTGAATAGGAACATCATGTAAAGCTTTCAACCTATTGCTCCTTTCCTTGTCATCGTCGTGACAGTTGAGGAGTAACCTATCACAACCTAAGAGTAATCACTGATCACCCTCTAACGCGTTCCAACCACACGGAGGACTCTCCTACACACTGTGGGCACCTTCAAAATGAGCTGGCGTGTTCATCTTATAATGGATAGTTACGATATAGTACATTTTAAAATTACATTGTTGTTACGACAGTAATACGTGTACCGTGCCCAGGAACACGACTTATTCAAATAAGGTGGGAATTTTCCCATAATGTTAGTGTCAGCCGCAGAAGAGAAGGATGCAAGGACAGCTTCAAAAAAAGAGCAGGCAAAGACATAATGACTTGGCTGATTACTTCACTTATCCTGAATTTTATTGCACTTACTAGTATACTACCATACGATATCCACACACGTAATCGTGGTAATAATAACAGTGAACGTAAGCGAATGAATAGATAAAATACATCAGAAGGAGGAGGAGAATGATAATAATAATGAGTTAATGATTTAAGGGAAGTAAGTTCAAAAATATCATAATGTGAGTGTATTTTCTTTGGTTTTTAAAAAGGATAACGTTTTTAGTTAAACAAAACAATTGTTCATTTTTGGGAGCCTCATATGCATGTTTCCATTCTTCTTTTCCAGAAAAATCGAGTGAATGTTTTTATCAAGGGAAGCACAACAGAAAGTTGCCCATTATGATAAACTCTTTGTCTGCTAGAGCGTGTGTGACTATATTATTTATGTATACATACCTGGCTAACTAGTACACGAAATAATAGTATAGACTTTTTTAAAGTAAGTTTCTTTCTGTCGTGTGCGTCGCCACTTTTGAAGATTCTCTAACCGGCACGCATATACTACACTCGTACAACAGAGACCGTAGGAATTTTCCTGGCTTGAGAAATAATACACAAGTTTTGACCAGGCGCCTCTGTTGGATACCTTGCATAATAAGCAAATTTTGCAAAGATTCTGAAAGAATACAAAATTCGTTGAAAGAGGAAAGATTATTGGGATGATAGTATTGAATTAGCTGAAGAGAGACAACATTTTTATAGTCAATAGAGTAGCATTAGGCCGGGTATAAATATAATACATGTAATAATAATAATGGTTGATGATGATGGCTCGATGACGATGCTGTTGAGGCTCTGATGACGATGGGAAGATTATAATACAAAGTCAAGCAGTAGCAGTATTATTGGTGGTGAGGTTGATGATGATAATAATAATGGTCGAGGTTTTTATTTAATAATATCTCTTTTTGTTGGTCAATACAAGCTGGTATAATATATTTACATACCTATACTTACTACTAGTACTACTAACTACCTACATTCGGAAAATCATGAAAGTAGTAAAAGTTGTTTCTCTCTCTCTCTCATTCTCTCATTCTCTCGACTTTTCGTGGAAGAATCGATTTGAATTTAAAGCCTCATCATGACAAGTCAAGGTGACCTTTTTTCAGGGGAATCTTTCAGTGAGGAACAAAAAGCAACTCTGGTTGTTGCAGCAGTAGTGGTTCTTATTTAGGGCTTGCGCTTGCTTGTTTGCTTGCATTTTGCATCCCAATCAATTTATTAGCTGCGGACGATGATGATGCGTCGTCGTCGTCGTCGTCGTAGTCGTAACATCTTGTCGATGTGATAGTTTGGTTATACGCTGATAAGTAGGATATTTGTAACAATAATGTAATACACTTGTGTAACAGTCATAACTGATGAAAGAGACCATGTGACCAATTCCTATGGTCGAGCTAACTCTGCGCTATATGCATTCAAATTATGTAAATAATTATAATGGCATAAACACAAGTGATTACGTGGGCTAATTCAACGTACATCATTTTCTATTGATTACTAAAACCTGATAGTTAACTATTGTCGTCGTCGTCGACACTGTACGCACACACAAAAGACCCTTTTTAGCTGAGCTGTGTTGTGTCTGGTGAACAAACAAACTCTCGACGTATTCTCTTTAAAAAAGATACTGGTTAAGACTAGTTGCATAATAGTAATTCATATTATAATGGTGCCTGTTTTGATAGAAATTGACGTTTTTTGGGGGACCAGGAGCAGCAAAAAAACAATCATAATGTTTTGTCTTTAAAACCTACTAAAACGGGGGGGGGGACCTGCAGCTAGACTCGCTTGTTATTTGCATTAGCATTTATTTTTACGCGGTCAGTGTGGCGTCGAGAATACATTACAGCAGGTAGACAGGAAGATGGTTTTGTTTAAATCGCCAGAATGATCAATCATGATGATAATTTCAAAAGCAATTGAAAATGTTGCCCTAAAATCCAAAGATTTTAATTTTAAGTAATTCAGCATGAGCATGCTAACTTTTGTTGTAGTTCCGTCAGTGAAACTGACGCTTTATGGTACCCAGTGCTTCACGGGCCACTACTGGTGGCCCGTTGGCCCACAAGAGGGTCGGTGGCCTACGAATTAGTCAGTGGCCAGAGGGGGTCGGCGACCGTGTTTGTGAAGCACACCATGCCATACACAAAACATGGACAATTTTCACTGACGCCAGTCCTAAGTAAAGAAAAGAGAAAATACAGAGTCGTTTTTTTTAAACAATTTTTCAAACTCCTTCCTTCCTGACATCACGAAATTGTGCAACTTTTGCAGCATAGCTTCTTCAACTTCGTGGGTAGAGGAATCAATTGTCGATATTTTCGGACATGGGGTGCATGATTTCTTTACGTAGTATGTTTGAATATGCGTTGTGAATTGAATTTTTGTGGGTGGGCGAAAAAAGTTAGAAATTCTTCGTACAAAAAAACTTCTGGAAACAACCAACGTCGTCACTCCATTCTGTTTATAATGCCTCGTTTCTGATTACGAACATAGAAAAGAAAATGAAGATGGAAGATTTATAATGATGATGATGATGAGATATAATTAGACACAAAAATAAAATCCCAAGAATATTCAATGGCCCTGTAGCTATACGGACGCTGACCGAGAATATTACGTAGCGATATGAACCTGAACAAAATGACGTGTTCAAATAACTACCAAATAATTTTCTACTGGACGTTTGTGCTCTGTTGCGTTGCGACTGTTGACTACTGGTTGTAAAGTTTATACATGTTGAGTGAGTAATGCATTCCTAACTTCTACTTGGATCGTCTCATCGCCATCACTTTTGCCCATGCATAAAATCCTCCTGTGGTGGTGGTGTTGGTAATGAATCAACGATGATATGCAAACTCTCAAAATAAAAGAGCAAAAAATTAAAATCGTGAGTTTCTTGAATGAAAATGGTAGCCGCTTTTGGTTTGGTTCAATTCCACTCCACTATGACGAGCTACAACTTTATGGACGATTCTCGGGAATTGGACACAGCACCAATTGCCGGACTTGCTTTTGCCTGGAATTAAAAAAATGGAATTAGCTAGTCTTCTTACAAATTAGTTTAAACGTATAAACGTAATTATATTTTTTATCGTATGTATTTATTGCGGTAGCCTACTTTATTGTACTAATCGCTGTAAACAAGGTATGTATTTAAATACAAAGTTCCACTTCGGGCGGTCCCTCTGGTGTCATTTTTCGACCAAAATTTGGGATAAATTGTCCAAGTGGTAAATAACCGAATCCGACTTAGGCACAATATGACCATTCACGAAGACGAGTAAAAAAAGAAGAAAAAAAAA
>JAHZNB010006284.1:0-10999 GCA_027744295.1 Callyntrura guangdongensis
CATATTTGAGCCATATTGAGGTAATAAAGTCATACATATTTTGGCCTTTTTTTGGTAATAAACTTCCGGTGTCTAATCATAAGTATCTATACAAATTGGTAGTTTTGGTGCAAATGGTACGGTACGGTAGTAAGTGAGTTTACATTCTCATTTCAAATCCACAGTACCTTGCTTCGTGAAATAATAGCGAGGGAAAGTACAAGATTGGAGCCACACGCATTCCAGTCGTAATAAAGAAGCAAAAGTTATTCCATTCCAAGGAAATAATACAAACATACAGAGATGTAGAAATAATAATAGGACTATTTAAAGTAGCAAACAACGACAAACGACATTTACAGTTATTATTACTTTTTACTGGGCATGTCTTTAAAAATAATTGCTTTTATTCTGATTTATGGACAACTGGCAATCATGTCGAAAAGAACATACGTCCAGTAGTAAATAGTCACGTTGCAAACAACTAACTGATAAGAAAAAATCTGATTCCAATTATACTAATACTAATACTCATGTACTACATATTTACAAGTCGTACTAAACCTAGTGACGCACACTCAAGATGATGATGGCTACATGACGGGAAAACAGTTTTGCTATTATTACACTGTAAGTTACACTGTTTTTAGTCATCATCCTAATGAGCTGAGTATGAGTTTGGGCCACTAAATTTAGTAAGCTTTGAAGATATGTAGTATTTAGTTTTAAAAACTGCTCTTAGCTTGGTACACAGTAGAAGTGGAACTCATTAGCACAAAAAATAAATGCGATTAAACTATACCGCGTTTTTTACTATAATTAAATGCATCAAAATCGGATTAAAATTAAACCTTGTAACTTTATCGTTTTTGCCTAAACTAAAGTAAACGCTGTTGCTGGCATTCTCTGAAAACTATTGCCAATATCAATACTTAATTTTAAAAATTGTAAAATCGGACAATAACAAAGACACTTGCGAAAGAAAAGTAATTGTTAATTCTGTCCGGAATTGCTGCAAACCTTTATTGAAAGAACAGCAGTGGAAATAATTGGATTTTGGAGTCTGCATTTTTCAATGTGCTTTGCTATCACAATTTAGAATATAGAACAATCATTGTCGTCTCCAAAGATTATCAGCGCACTGATAACGATAAATGCCACAGTAAATCAACTAGTTTATGTTGTTGAATCGGTAATTTATGATTAACAGCGCAAATGTAATGTACATTTGTTAGTTGGCTAGTTGTTATTGGCTTACATTTATACTTTAACAAGTGCACGTGTACGGGCGCACCTTCGTACACTAACTTTGAAATTCTTTTCATTCACTCTAGTAGGAATGTCTTTTAGTAGGAAGTTAGTTTTATGATAATAATAAACCGATATCAACCGATGGCAACAATTATCTTTGATTTACTTAGTCGTGGTCAATAGATATTTAAAACCAGAAGGCCACTACATTTGCCACTACTAATTTGCCATGGCGTGTGGAGGCCGAAGGGGTCAACATCTTGTCAACAAACGACAAGCCAAGCTTGAAGCTAACATAATAATTAACATTTTTAGAGAAACTAGTCGTAAATAAACCTATTGAAAAGTTTTAGATAAACACGAAATATTGTACGTAAACAAATTCTATAAGTAAAGAAGTTCATTCATATTTCTGATTTGACCTTTCTTTTCTTATAGGCAAGGCAATGAATATGCGCCAAAGTAGTGGTAGTGGTGGTAGTGGTGGTAGTATGCTATACCAATGACGGACGATGAAAGTTTGAAAGTATGCATCATAAACATGGATAATGTGATGATGTTATATGAACTAATCCTCACCACTCCTAATTAATTACTGCAACTCCACAATACGATCATTTACAAAACTATCTTCATAGTCCATAACAGCCAACTAGTGTGGATTTCATTCAGACTTAAATAAAAATCAGATACTCACAATGTGAGTCTCACATACCATACCTACTATATACTCTAATCGTCTACATCTTTTCCACTTAAAGTGGAAATGTAAATTCCAGGTACCTAAATATAAAAAGTTTAAATACCTAATATTTGTGCCTAATAATCTCCGTAACACGTCTATATATTAACTTGATTATTATGATGTGCTTGCAATTTTATCATCGACTAGCGACGCGCATGAATTACTCACATGTGTTTGTAATAATAGCTAATAGAATTGCCAAATGTGACCTGTTTTCATAACATAACCAACAAGGAAAAATCAATACACAAAAAATTCAATTATAAAACTGTTTTTAATCCTCTATAAAATTTATCTTCTATAAAATATGGTGTGTGCAAAAACAACTCTAATCCTCAATAGGATTGCAGGTCAATAACATTCAAAAAGTAGCGAAAAAATCCAGACAGGCGAGTCATATACAATCCCTGTTGCAGCACAATATTTGGCACACTATAAATTTTTACTGCACTCTTCACCCCACCTTATGTTCACATGCAATGCAAATATGTACAACTGTAGGTCTAATATGCAATTTTATTTATCTCCTAGAATACAATACCACCACAAGTTGAAAATAGATTCAGTCATGAATCGAAAGAGCCAAGACGGTTTTATCTTTTATAAAGTTGTACAAGTTGTTAATGATAAGTATTAGTGACGTGACGTCAACAATTCTAAGAAGACGTTTGATATGATGGACCATGCCAGGATTGCCAGGCCAGGTTTCTTTGTCCAATTTGTTGTATATTTAAACAAAAGCAGCTGCTTCTGCTAAAATCTAGTTTGCCAACAAATCCGCCGCTTGTGTAACTAGTAGTGAGATTGTGAGAAGTTTTATTGCAGTTTATTTCATGTCCTCCGTCCTCACTCAATAAAATACAAGTTAAATGAATCTTAATGGCAACAATGATGAGAATGAAGGAAAGCCATAAAAGCCTGTTCACTTATTACTACTATTTAATTTAGACTCGACAGCCCGCAAGTTACAGAGTGGCAAAAGGAACGACTGGTACAAACGTTTCGTTTGTCTTGATTTATTTTAAGTATAAAAAATGGAAACTGAAGAATACATACCGTTATTCTAAACGATCGCCGACCCGGATCAGTGGCTCGCTTAACCCATATCTCCTCGGACTTTTTGGTACCACCTTTGCCTCCATCCCCACCGCTGCCTCCGCCACTGTTGTTTGTTCCATTATTTTGACTAGAATTTTCTGCTTTGGTCTTTCTTTCGGCTAATGCTGGATCGACAAATAATTCACTTAATTTCACTTTATGTGCTTCTGATTTTTTTGGCCTGTAGTTCCAACTAAGGCTGTTGAGTCGTGAGTAGATTTTCTCTTTTCGACTTTTTTCTTTCTCTTTTGTGGCGTCACCAGTGCTCGGGCATTTTTTTACTGTACCACCTGCAACTGCTAACGAGTCAGAGGTGGAGCCCCCTTCTGAGGAAGGCTTTGATGATGAAACGTCCTCGTTATCTTCGTCTTCCTCGTCCAAACCATTTTCACATAGCTCCACAAATTTTTCAAGGGTAGTTAACGCCCTTTCGTCCATACCAATTGAAGTGCGCCTTCTGTCCATGTTTACTACTCCACCAGACATATTGCAATTTTCTAGAAAAACGTACAAATTATCATCATATGAGCAACTATTTTGTATTGTGGAGCACAGAAAAATATGCAATTTTTAAAATAACGTGTATAGTGAATCTAAAATTCAAAAATATTAATACCTTCTTAAATGTTAACAAAACGCCGTATTGCACATGGTTAACTCCTTCCAGACTTTGATGTATTTTATCACTTTGTTATCGCGATTNTATTTTATCACTTTGTTATCGCGATTTTGGATAAATTAATTTAATCTCAGAATTACGCCGTACAGAGTGTAAATAAGAAAAACTTAGAAAGAAAGAAATCCACAAGTTCTTGTCATCTAACCATTTTACTGCAAATGCAAAATCTGCTGACTTTCTATAAAATCAGCATTGATATCACTAATAGATGATAAAGCCACTAAAACTATCTGATTTTTTACACATATGATCCTCCTTGTACTACAAGGCAAGACGATTCAAGTTTAGTTGCGAACAGTTTAATTTAGGCTGTAAAATACTTACACCAATTTTCGACTGTCTCTAAGTCACTTCACTGGCACATTTAATTTACAAATGTGATATTATTCACACTCTTTAGTAAACTATAGCATTAGCACTTGTAATTACAGGAGAGGGGAGGTAATTTACAGAAAATGCATCATTTGTTTCTAAAAAGTATGTACAGGCACTAAAATGGCAAATTTACTTTTGACTTTTGAAAGTTATCAGTTAAGTCGTTTCGGGTTATCGATTCCAAATATATGGAAATAGGCGAAATCATTAGAAACTTAGATTATAGCTGTTTGCATTGTCTTCAATTAGTGTTTTAACAGTCACGCTCTCACTATCACCAGGCAAGATTTTGTTATAAGTGGATTAAAAATGTTGACTTCGTCTAAAGGTTATCGATCAGAAGTACTTCCCCGTGTTTCCCAGTGATTAATGGTGATCCCTTTCCTTCAGTGTCCGCTTAAACCTGTTCACAAACAGCAATCAGCTTCAATTAAAATCAATGCTCCACACGCAATTAACATTCTTTTCTAAAAAAAATCATTCGACGCCTTGAAAACTAAAAGCATCTTCAAACAATAGTACTATTACCTGTCGTTGTCGTATTCCTTTGAAGAATTACAAGCATGTACGGGAGTTTGTACAATGCACTCTTAAAATGCCTGCTCCTTACACAGTGATAGTACCTCACAATTGCATTGTTATTTTGTAACTCCTCGTCCCGTTGATGATGCAAAGTAACAATCGAATTGCTTCCTATTATTTTCAGAGATGGGCAACGGGTGATGAGATGAGATACTAGTTATAGTTACGAGAGAACAGTGTTGTTGAGATAGTTATAGGGCGTTTTTTACTAGGCACTAGAGAGAGATGAGAGAAACGGTAAAAAATTCATCATCAAGAGGGTCCGATCGTCTCATCTCTATTCAGCCATCGGCCAATGTGTTTTGATCTTTGGGTACATAAACCAGTTTTTGTTTTTTAGTATTCTATCTGTGTCCTGTCAGCTTTACTTATAAACGTAAAAGCATAACTTCCAGTCACTCCACGTAAAACTACCACAACCACACAGCACCGCTGCCGCTAATATTGTAAACATGAAATACCAAACGGAATCTCCCAAAAGCTGCTGGTGGAGCAGCTGAGTAGTTGTATTTTCTTGAAAGAAACTCGATAGAGGAAACAAGGAATCCCTGTAAGAGAGAGGAACTACCTCCACAATAAAAACACAAAAAGTGGGTTCTCTGGTTCTTTTGCCTTTTCTTTTTCTCTGGTCTCCTCTTTGCAGTTTATGCTTATTCAATTGATCATCGGAGAGATCTGCTTTTCACATAACGAGATAACGAGGTACTCTTCGTGTTTGTCTACATGGCACGACACATGATTGAAAACACCTTTGTAAATGTAAATGTACACGTTCTTCATCAGTTCATGTATTTGGTATTCAGTGGATTATTACCGTCATGACCTGTAACATAAAAAGAAAAAGACTACATGAGACTCACGAAACAAATTTCATTAAGTACTTTAAGTTTCATTGACGCGTATAAAAACTTGGAACGTCGTCCCGCTTGAATAGGAGACGTTTTTTCCTTGGAAAAAATCTTTTGTAGAGAGAAATTAGCTAAGGGGATTTTCTTCGGGTCACTCCAAAATATATTTTCTACGATATATCAGATACTCTAATTGTATTAAGGTAGGTAATGGTTTATGGAGTAATAAAGATTCATTACTGCCATAATGATATGATAATGGCGAAGCCGACAACCGATGAGAACAAAAAATGAATGCGAATAATCTTGTTCTATTTTGCATTGACAGTCGGTCACACCAGTCAGTCTGGGTGTGATTATTGTAATTGGTACCGTTTAAGTTGAAATGTGTATTTATGTATGCGACAGCATGTAATGTTATGCACCATATACGTATTACACCGGCAATTATGGTAGTAAAAATTCCTCTACGTGGGTGGCCTAATGGAGATGCGTATTTTCTAGACACAAGACATCAACTATCCAAATTTAGTTATTGAGACAAACTAACCTCTGCTGCTGCTGTTGAAATATTTTCTTACATTTCTCTGCTAGCACAATTTCTAGAAACTAAAATTATTTAAACATTCCCGTACTGATGATTCCGTTTATCCATGAATACTTACATAACATACTCCGACACCGACCGAATATAAATCTATGAAAATCCCCACACACACCTAAAAAAATGCTCCACACTAACCCGCTACATTATTACTACTTGTTGTAATTCAGTTTTCAGTTACATGAAGAGAACCACGAAACTATTACACACACGTATCAGCAAACCCTCACAAACCGCGAATGACAACTCCCCAAAAATATGTAATATAACAAATTAGCCGTGATGTTCAGTCTATATAGATTATTATAAACATTGTGCAAGAACAGCACTCGACTCATCGCCAATAATTCGCCACCACAAAAAGAATTGTCACTCTGTTGCGGATCAGATCAAGGTATGAATTATATTGTGTGTATCCAAGTAAATTCTACGCGCTACGTCATGACTAACGTGTGGGCTGACTCTGCACTACACTGCACTCTGAAAAGCGTCCTTCTTCTTTTCAAAAATGTTTTTCCCTAGAAAAACGAGGCATGTTACTTGAACAAAATGGTAAGTAACGAACGTGCCACCACAAAAGCCAAATAGCAATCACGCTACTCCTCGTCCTACTAATAACATCAAACTTATTACTTATTTCTCTGAGGTTTCATCTCTCCTGGTGCAGTGCTGCTCACCTACCTATTCTTAGTCGCTGCAACGGCATTATAACACAACATATCACATTATGTTTGCTTCTAAACTACCACACACTGTCTCTCTCCCTCTAACTTACTTTTTATTCTATTAACAGCAAGTGATGCGATAATGATAATTGATGTAAGGAGTTTTCCATTCCACCTCTAAGAACCCCCAAAATAATACTACTGCATTGGTGAGTAATGCATGCATACATGATGATCACGATGATGCGGCAACGACGACGCCACCATGTCTGATAGGGTTAGCAACAGCAACAGAAGTAAAAAATCACAACCCGTTCATTCCTTTACTCATCATCGTACATCAGCGTGTGGTGTGTGTGTACTTTGTTTTACTTTTTGCACATAACCATGTGTATTTTATTACAGGCACACAGCCGTCGAAACCCTCACATTCCCATACACATTTACGGTGGCACAGTAAAAATTGAAGTGTAATTGAAAGTCAAATGAATTTATCTTGTTTTGCCTTCTCTTCTCCTCTCATCGAAAAAGCTGACAATCAAATCTCTATGAAAAAAAAATTCCACTGCCATGTTAAATTATCTGCATCAGTCGCTGCTCGGGCTGTCTTTTTGGCGTGATATTCCGTTGTATTTTCCTCTACTATATTATTACCTACACTCAATCACAAAATTGTATGCTTGCAACGTATTTTATAAAACGAATTGAACCTCCATCAACGACCCAACAAAATACAAGTTTAACAGGCTACTATTTTAAACAACATGAAATTTGTTCTCCCTCTTTATTTCTTCTTTGACTACATCATCATCATCCATCTATTTATCTTTTATTCTGTGGGATGCAAATAGGCGAACGGGGGAAATGCTTGTACAGCAAAATTTTCTTTACACTCGTTAAGTTTGCAGTTTAAATAATACACTGACTATTTGAGGGAATCAAAATGTCGACGGCTGCAGTAGTGTGTAGAATAAAAATCGCTGAGTTTTCTACAATATTTTATGACCGACAGCTGTGTATTTTGTAAGTGTGTGTGTGTGTGTCGTCTCAAAACTCTAAACAATAAAATGCGAGCCTACATATCACGTACATTTTTTACAACAGATTAGAGATTTGATGGACCCCACCACTACCACCGTCATCGTCCTCCTCATATCATTCATCGAGCAACAAAAACAAGTGAAATTAAAACAAGATGATGATGTTGTTTGCCCACATTACAAACATATTATTGCATATTTCATACATACACATACTGATGTAATAAAAAGTTATAGACCATCATATCGTCAGTAATATTACGAAAAAAATATGATAAAGAGTTTTATTTATATTTTGTTCATGTGGTGGTGGGTTCCTTATAAATATTTATGATGAATAGGCATGTATTTATATAATATAAACGATATATTTTTCATGAAATAGATAACTACCAGCTGGATTGTTGGATACTTCAATTTCAATTCAATACTTGGGTAATGATGATGACGCGAAGCGGTATGGCTTCTCTTGTTACTCTTGTACTGTAAGTAGTATAAAAATTCAACCGCGTTCTCCTCGCCACTCAACTCGATTTACTCGATGCTCTCTGCTTGACAATGGGACGGGACGATTGGACTGTTGTGTTTCGAGATGTGTGAAAAAAAATAAACTGATATTTATGTTGGCCCAGGAGTAAACTTCACTTAGCCATTTCTGTCCACTTTTATGGCATATTACATGGGACGTCAAATACACAAATCATGATTGTCATTTATATCGTCCGCCTCTCAAGAAGCAGGAAAAAAACGAGAAAAGAGTATATATTTTTATTTCTTCGTAGAAAGATATTACATCCTTAGCACATCACTACCATCATCCTCATCCTCATGAGTATGATGATGATGAATGACCAACTTTTATTACTGCCCACTGTGAGTGTAAAGATGTACTAAATACTGCTTTTATGATTATGAGCTACCAAAAAATAACTCCCCAACTCCGCTATCACCTTCACTTATACACTCTCTAACCACTACTTGCCGGCCAGTGGTGGACCCGACATTTTTTTTAAGAAGTTGTCAAGTGATGGCTGTAATTTCACAATAAAAGTAAAAATACAAAACAGAATGAGCCGTGTAGAGAGCAAAGTCGGCGTCACGTCAAGAAACAGTGTGATATGATGATAATATGAACTTCTCTGGATTTTTAGGAGAGAAGGAGTGAACGAACACAATTCACCACACCACCCCGGCTAAATAATGTACTCCTTTTATTTTTATGTGCTCTCTGTCCTCGTAAAAATAGGCAGTCACACAGTCAACAACAAATCGTTTCTATTTTTTGCTCAGAAACACGCCAATTAACATGACGGTGATTATATGGCCATCATCCATTCGAGTTTCTATTGTTCTTTACGAAAATTACAAACTAGATATTTAAACTCTTTTTCTACAGACAAATCACGTACGTAGTAGACATTCTATTGCCAGCAGCTCATGCAGCAACAGAAAAGAGTGTTCTGTTAAACAACAAGAGACAACGATGATGGTAAGGTATTCTTATTCTTCTCTCTCTCTCCCTCTCCTTCCACAGAAAAAAAGAACTGTAGCTAAGCGCATGGTCTGTTTTAAATTTAACTACACAAAAACCGGATTTTACTGGACTTTAGGGCGTGTATGAATGTAACAACTATAGCTATATATTATATTGAAATATATGGGCCTTTAATATCTCCTCCTTTTTTCCTGACCTAGCTGACTATACACTTGGTGGAGAGATAACAAAGAACAAAAAACCTGAGTAAACTGCCCCTGGGATTTGCCCAGGTGGATGCAATGTACGTGTGTTTCCCTATAGCAGAACATCTGCAACAATAACGTCAAGAAAAAAAACGAAGCGACGAGAGAAACAGAAAATTGGGGACTGTGCTCCTCTGCGCAATGGAAATTTTTTTCAATGTTACCTTGTACACTCCCACTGACACCAAACGAAAGAGGACTACTTAATCTGCATTACCGTTGTGTATTTTAGCTGTATCTCGATTCTCAACTAAAACTTTACTTGGTTTTAAGCACTCTCTCGTGTTCTCGTGTACACAGACACACACTCCACTGCAAAAAATTTTACAAGCCCCGATCTCCCTCTCTCTACCTCTCTCAACTGTCCTTTTGCTGATAGGCGCTTCCCTCGGGAGACAAACTTTTTATCTGCACACGTTCATTGCTAGGTTTTTGAACATGACTGCTTGTCTATCTGACTTGACTTGCTTGAGCAGAGTGAACATAGTAATAAAAATTAGCTATTTTTGCTCTCCTTCATATTCTCCCATTTTTTACTGATTGCCAATTACTTTGCATATTTGAATGTTAAATGACGGTGTCTTCATCATCTTCTTCACGTCACTACAGCCGAGTCAACGTGGAAGAAGATCGACCATGATGAGATCATCGTTTCTCTACAAATAATGGGAGAAAACAGCGATCAAGTGAGAGGGAGACACAAGGAAAAAAGCTTTTCACAAAATCTTAAGTCATGGCTAATTGTAAGTACATAATATACACATCTCACACAGTCTGTCCGTACTCAGTTGAAGTATTTTCCTCTTCTCGGGTATAAACGTATATTGTATAAATACCTAAATACATATATGACAGGATATCTATAAGTTTTTCGCACTGGCTAGAAACTTTTTTTCTCAGAACTAGACGAGATGATGGAAAAAAGCAAACAGCATGAGTGATCATCTTCTTCATTTTAGATGATGTTTGCTCGTCCTTCTTCATCTCATCTCTCTCGTCCAATATTGCCTCTCTACAAGGAAGGCGGACGACGATGTAGATGATACTAGTACATTTAAATAAAAACAGAAGAGCAGGCTAAGAAACTCTATATATGAATATTATAACAACTTGCTACAAAGCTGACAATTCTCTTCTATTCTCCCTCTCTCTCCCTATGTATTTATCTTTGGTAAAAGCAGTCGTATTACATCGTTGACTGCCAAGTGCCAGCCTACTATTACAATTGTATTACAACCTTTCCAACAACATATTCAAACGATGTTGACTACACCTCAGTATTTTTGGGCAAAGACGAAAAAAGAAATAATCAGCTCGGGAAATGAGAGATCCGTCGTTCAGTGTTGAGCTATTTAAGTCCTTTTGCTGCTGCTTTCTTGATAAAAAGCATAAC
>JAHZNB010006285.1:0-23667 GCA_027744295.1 Callyntrura guangdongensis
AAATTTAAAATATAAACCAGTGAAAAAAGGTGAGCTGTTTTTTTGCTCTGTTGACTGACAAACTTAATGAATGCGTCTATATACCAAAATACACCAAGAGAAACGGTAAATTAAAAGGAAAGATTTTTAAGGTTATGTACATTTCTGCTTTTTGTTGTACGGTGAAGTTATGAAGTAAGTTGATGAAAATAAAATGCACATTCACAATTTTTGTGATGATACAATGGCAACAATTTTTTTACAATGTTCCGTTTGGTCAATAAAAAGGAAAGCTTTGTCGACTGTTTTATTATTTTAGTAGTAATATTTTACGATTATTATAATAACGATCATATTTATCTTTTGTTATTCTTATCATAAATATTTTTTACGTAGTTTTCATGATATAACCACGTAATATATTATCCACATATAATTTATCATCATAGTCTTCATCAGCATCAATCAACATTTTATTTAATCGTAAATGGCTGTAAAATTTGAGTGATATTGTCTATGTACGTATGTATATATCTTTTAATAAAGGGATATACTGTTACCTGATTTTTTTCTTCATAATCCCACATAAACATCTCTACTAGACAGGTATTATCTTTTAATATGTCAGAGATATATATTGTAATGCATATTTATATAATAACAATCCGCTATTTCTACGTCGTTAGCTTTTAAAAAAGGGTTTATATAGTTTCCAAGTGTATAAACAATAATAAATTATGAATGACACCAGTACTGGTAGTAATACAAAGAATTGAGAAGAACAAATAATGATGTTGGTTCTATATAGTCACCCGCACATGTTGAAACTTACCTGAATACTAAAATTAAATGATTTTTTATGCTTATTTATTAAAGGACGATACAAGATTTAGTCTAAAATTAGCTACCATCCTGCCACTAATCCGTTTATTATGCTGATGGATAATTGTACCTTCTAAATGCTTAAAATACATTTTTTTTAGAAAATAATGATCCGACTAGTTGGCTAAAACACAACCGGAGTATACATATACATGTATAATATATATATAATATATATTTGTATTTATACATAGGTAGATATATCTGGTGGTTAGTACACAGTGTAACGACGTTACAACTCTACTTAATCTGCCATGTAATTTTATTAGTTTATTATTTTATTATTTATAATAATTTGTCAAGTTTCTTTTCCGGTATTTTGAATAGTTGTTCTTGAGAAAGAGCAGGCAACGTATAAGCATAATCAGTACAACATGACATGATGGTCGCATTATCAATTGCATAATATTATATATTATTAATCGTAATAAGTTTAACAGTAACAATAAATAGATGATGTATAATAATGTTATAAATTGGATAAATAATTACTATATACTGTTTCTTGTTTTACACCAACTTTGTAATCCATATTTTACTTGCTCTATGGTTAGTTACACCACTAACTACTGGGCTGTATCTGTAACTATATATTTATGTATATATCTATACTAACATTGTTCACTAAATTAAAATTACAATCTATTCTACTTTTTTGCGTACGATGCGACAACGAGGAGAGGCAAACAGAGAAAAGTACCTCCTGTGCAACAGTTACTGGTAGACAAGAAAGGCGTATTACCACTCATTGGATAATTTTTTTAGGTATGTAGGTAGATAGATAAGAAGGTAGTACAATATTTAATTTTTTTATAAGCATCCCAGTTTGTTTTGTATAATTCCTTACAAAGACGTGTACAAACAATGATAAAATGTGTAAATATTTAAAGTGGAGTCATGAAAAATATAACTGTCATTAAAGTATTACACTAATATGCTGTAGTATTATTGTTAATGCGTGTCACTTAAACAACTAAACTAAGCATGACTACATCTACGGACACAGAGTTGTAAAAAATTATGATGATAATAAATAGAGTAGAAACGATGAAAGGAACAACCGACGCGACATTGTTGTCATAGTTGTAATAAGAGTAATATAAATGAAGTAATAATAGATATATATCACGTTTGTTGTCAAAAAGTTTTGTATGTATGTAATGATGTTTTGAATAAAATGGACGACGACAACAACAACTACAGTAGAATGATAAATTGTTTATGAAGAATGGCTGGCTCGTCGGAAAAGTCGTGAGAAGATGATATAGCCAAAAAAGGCGCGTGTGGAAAGCTTCTGTTAATGTAATTTTTTTCTGCTCATTGTGTAAATATCTCAATATTAACTACATGTTACTACAGATTATTTAAATATTATGTGCAGCAATTCTCTGGTTAGTGTGTATTATTAAAAATAATGACGATTGAAATGGGTACACTCTTTTCAGAAATATGATGATGATGTTTGTTCTTTTAGAAAATTACTTTACTATTTTGGAATGCAAACTAGGTAAAAGACCACTGAATTCAATGTTGGTGGTGATGTTGATCAGTATTTCGGCTGGTGCTTCCCTCCCGTCGGGCTAGATCCACCATGCGGAAAATGAGAATAGATAGAACCTTGTCCAGCGGATCACAAAATCCACGCTGCATCCACTTTGGAATGGTGATTCGGGCGTGGGAAAATCCCAGCTTTTGAAGAATGTAGTCAACGCCGTACGGCTCTATACTCTTGCCAGCCCAAGATAGTAGGCGAACAGTGGGTTCAAGTTGCCAAGTTTTACAGTGGTAGTCCCTCCAGTCCCTTTGAAGTCGCATTTCTAAGTCGAGTGAAGGCGCGGATGAGGTTGAAGCAGGACCAGACGATGGGGTTCCGCGACCACTACTGCTACTGGAGGTGATGCTTATTTTAATGGGAGTGGAAGCGGAGGCGGGATGAAGGGACGGACTTCCTTCTGGTTTTAGAGAAGATGGTGTGGATCCCCCCCGTGGGACGCTGAGACCGGTAGACAGATGAGAAGTGAAATCTGCAGGGGTTGAGGACGCGGATCCGGTCGTTGTCGTACTTGAGCTGCTGCCACCCCCTCCAACGAGTGAACTTGGTCCTTTGCTTGACATTGGGGAGGAACCTCCGATAGGAGTGGTGGAAGCACTGGCATACTGAGACTCGACATCCCCTGCATCCAAACGAACTGAAGGACTTTGACTTCTACCAGCAGCAAGTTGAGCAGAAACCAGTTTTTCTTTTTCTTTAATGTAAGACGTGATCAAGTCGTGAAGAAAGAAGAACGCTTCAGCATCTACCGTGACGAAAATGTGGTCTCCAAACTCTGTAATAAAGGTGCACTCCACAACAGGCTTGCCAACGGCGGCGCCAGAGGAACTACTAACATCTGGAGTTGAACAGGCTTGCAAATGCTCCGTTTTAAAAAACAACTCCAGGCTCGGCAGTGCAAAGATGACTTCTCGGTTATGATTAGGATCGTGAAGTCGAGCAGGGGTTCGTCGTTCTGAACCACCAGAATCGGCACGTTCCCGTTCTACACGTTCTCGCTCTCGCTCCAAACTCGGAAATCGAGCCACTGTAATTACCCAATTTAAATGACACTATATTATGATCACATAGCTATAAAATATAAAATGAAACCAAGAACCCAAAAACAATTTAACTCACCATCGTCAATTTCTGAAGGGGCAAACGCATAATGGAACCACTCGTGTAACGTTCGGAACTGCGGGGGGAACATGACATTTCTTGTAATTCTGCACACCATAGCCATGCTCTCATGCTGAACACTGTTGATGCTCATAGCTCGAGTATTTCTCTGTCCCAAGGAAAAGTTTAAATTCTGCACAACATGTACGCAACAAGAGGATGTAGATGATGAGGATGCCGCTGTAGCATGATGTTGGCCACCTAGTTCATGTTGTCTGGTTTCCTGCGCTTCGGTGGAGAATGAGATAAAGGGTTCTTTCAAACTAAACAAGGCCCAGCTCTTGGCTTTAAAGTTAACCCCGTGGAAGCAGGCCAGAGAAATGTTATTCCCATGTAGGTCCATAGTGCCGCCAAGCACTGTACCGGCTTCAGGCAGAGGTACCATCATACTACTAATTGACATCAGACTCACTTTGTCCAAAACTTGTTGCCAGTGTCGATGGTGTTGATGTTGGAAATAGATTTTACTTGGCTCTTCCCTTGTCACTGTTTTTCGTCCCATGTTTGGTGTCAGTTGACTGCCAGTACTTGCTGAGGTATTAGCTGTACTCCCACCTGTGTCATGGTGCATACTACTTAACACCCACTTGCTACTTTTGAACTGTTGACTAAAAAACTCATCTAATTTGCAGTGCATTTTTAAAAGGTCGACTGTTGTCGATTTGGATATCATCAGCTGCAGTTGGTCCCAGCCCATGTCTCCGTGAATGAAAATCATGGCTGGTCTATACGTCGCCAGAACGGAGTCGTCTGTGTCGTAATTTCTACCTTTTTGGGATTGCACTTGCCATTCGTCTTTTAACTTGATCTCAAGGCCGCTTACCCTCCCCATCAAAACGCTGGTACCCATAAAGTCCAGCCGAAGTTCTAACCCGTACATTTTAAGGCCAACCGTGTGATGTGGTTCTACGCCAGGATCCTCCTGAGCTCGGACGTACGTGTTTAACTGAGTCAATTCAAACGTTCCAGCAACGATACCTCCTTTGGCTTCAATGTAAGATGAATTAAGTCCCACGCCGATATACAAATTTTTGTGACCTGTGCTACCAATAGAAAGGCGACCCTCTGACTTGGCGTCCCGGATAAGCCAGCTCACGTTCCCCATTACGTTACCCATATTCATTTGAACGTTAAGTTTAGTAAAATTCACAGTAAAGAGCACTAGTGTTTCCCAAGTAGATGCGGGTGGCCCTCCAGTAGAGGTTCCCGATTGAGGATTGTCTGCAGAGGGAAGCCCACTTCGTGTAAGAGAGCTGGTCATGATGTTAGCCCGTTTCCGGCTTCCACTTCCTCCGTCCACCATATCTCTAGATTTGTCCCTGGGATTACCCATGTACGATAGACTGTTCCTTCGAGACGCACTAGATTTTAAAAGCGAAGGACTACCTCCTGTAGAAGTGTCCTTGCCGTCATCGCCTAAAACTGAAGTTGTAGACATGTCACCCAGAAACACCCGTCGCACCAGAGATCTACGATACCAAGCTTTGGGGAAAGCAAGAATTTCTGTAAGACGACGCATGTCATACTTAAACGAGGCCGAACCAATATCCACGATAGCTGTAGTTAAACAAAAAAGATAAATTAGATTCGGATCCCGACGTGAAACATGGTAAGATGTGGTTACACGGCGAGTACTTACTGGAAAAGCGTATGGCGGCCTGGTGAGAGGAACTTGAGTTAGAATTGGCATTGTTGCCTGAAGATGAGTTACTGCCACCGTGGTCCATGAATATAAAAGTGTTATTCCCGGAAGACATTAGATGCACCTTGCGACTTCGTGACAAATGAAACTTGACAAACTCGACGTTCATGCTAACGCTGTCTTTTCTTTCGTTATCACTTAAAGGACTCCACTGATCTGATTGACAGAAAGTGAAAACAAAAAAAAAATTTCAATAACTGATCCATAAGTCGGTAAATATTCCATGAAACATATTTTCTCTGCAGACTCACCAGTCTTTTTGGCCGCCCCATATGGATGAAATATATACAAAGAAAAATCAGACAAGCACCCAGTTACGGATAGCCCTCCAATTATACTGGAACTAGGGACTGGTGTGGCTGGTCCAAAGGTTTGAGAATTTGCGGACGCTTTGATAGAATCGGGCACACTTGGTCCCATGTCAGCAGAAGAGTTGGTTGCCCGCAATTTATTTCGAAATGATGTCGTTGAAGACGCCGAGAAAGAGGCATGGTGGTGGTAATGATGACCGTGACTGTGATGATGATGATGTTTACCTTTTACTCCACCTAGGCCACCTCCTGGAATGTTGGGAACGGCTTCGTAGTCATGCTCTTCTTCTGCTCTTTTCGAGGAAAATACAATATCCAGAGCAGGAAGCCGGAGCATGCACTCCACACGCGACACAGGTTGACAGGAAAACCGGAAGGTGGAGGGTTGCATGTGGAAATAGACGATAACGTCCACAGGAAACGAGGCATAATACGTGCTAGTCACAGCGTCCTCTTCGTCTTCTGACACGGCAGTGGCAGCTGATTGTTGTGGAACGCCTTCACCACCAGAAGTAGGTGGGCCCCCGGACGTAGTAGAGCCCTTGTTGCCCTGCACTACCGGCATCGGAATGGGTTCCAGGGTTTGTTCCAAAAAGTCCAAAATATGTGGACTAATGATAGTCTCTTCAGGTACCGAATGGAGAGTGATCCAGGCAAACATAGAAGCCCGTTTAGTACCAGAACGTCGATTTGAAGAAAACATGAATCCTGACGGACCCGTGCTACCTCCTGTACTACTTCCCGAATCTGATCGTTCATGAGTATAGGGCGGTCTACCTGTCGGCGCCGTCATCCCGCCAGGAAGTCCCCCACCGTTGTTCCCAGAATAACCCGAATTACTAACCCCTGACATAAATCCTCCTGCCGGACCACTCCAACTCTCTCTATCTTCATACAAAGTATGGGAATCATAGTGTATTTTCACGTCCAACCCCGGAATATGAAACGTAGTCACATCCATCAGCGACCCTGCCCCAGCCCCCACCGCAAACGGAGATTTAATCCTGGTAGTACTTAAGTTATGCCGCCCTTTCCGACTCATAATAGGACTGCTAATGTGAAGCAGAGAGTCATATCCCGATCCGCTTCTCTCGCTCCGCTTCCGCCTCTGACCCAACTCATCATCCTCTCCTTTCGGCTTTGTATGCAGTACGCACTTGCCACTGTTGATGAACACCTTGACATCCAACTCCAAATCCACGTTCGGTTCCTGAGCCTTAGTATGACTTACCGAACTTCCCGGCGTCATGTGACCCCCTCCTTTATTGCTCCCGCCAGCAGGAGGATGTTCATCGTCTATCATGTCCGCAATATTATCTTGACTATCATTATCCAACCAAACGCCCACAAACTCGTCGTCATCATCGGGGGTAGTAACGCTGCCACTGTCCACACTGTACTGCCTGAAATCATTATTTTTACCCGTTATATAATTACCCTCCTCAAAAAATCTCTGGGCTGATTGCAAAATAAAAAAAGAAATCCACCAAAACATTTTCCAAAAGAATGTTTTGAAAAAAACGTAGAACAAGAAAAAATATTGAGTTTTTGCAAGAAAATTTTTTAAACAAGAGAATGCAAAAAAGTTGCATAAAATATGTCTCATGCAAGCTAAATTTGTTTGGCATGCAATAAGAATATATGTATATATATATAAAAGATAGACGGTTGGATAGGTAGGGTTGATAGACAGAAAAGTCAAGGGGTTCGTATATTATATTTATTTTGGCTTATGTGCCACATGCATGAGTATAAATTATTATTATTATTAATATATTATTATTATTATTGCTGGGTCATTCCCATTTCATAGCAGGCTCCCGTTCGACACAAAAAAGCAACTAGTAGTAGTAATGAACTTAAGAAAGCGCCGAAATTATTCGTTAAATTGACACAAAACAACAACAACAACAACAACACAAAAGCAACAACCACAACACAAAGCATCTTGTAAAAAGTACAAATAACAAGTTATACAATTATATCCAGGTCAGGTCAGGTAAAGGGTCAGTTTGCTATGGGAGCTCACTAACTAGCCAACTAACTACTCTACTCTGTAAACTACTTCCTTAATAAAAAATGTAAAAATGGCAGCAGAGAGAGAGAGAGAGACAGAGAGACAGACAGAGAGAGAGAGGAGTTAAGTATTGATTGTAAAATTAGATTTTTTGTACCGCCAAGTGTTGCCAAAAGTGACCCTTTGCTTGGACGTTCGATGTAGCGGATGCTGCTGTTGCTGCTGCAGAAGCAAAGAGGAACGCGATGAAGAAGGCGATGACGCACTGGCAAAAGAATGAGTGGGCGTTGAGCTGCTAACTACCATATCCCCCGGACTGCATTAAATCATTGGACATCGATCGACGACACGAGGCACGAGAGACGCACATATACACAAATACATATACAATAGAGATAATATATACGCATAATTAAAAGTGAAAGACAATTATAGGGAGAGCAGAGAGAATAGAAGATATAGATAGATAGAGAGAGAGACAGAAAGAGAGAGAGAGAGAGTAAGAAAATAGAGAAAAAATGGACAAAAGTTAATTACACGGGACCTAGACGGAATCAAACATTGAAATTAATAAAGTTTTACAAAACTAGACAATATTTATAAATAAGTATTAACAGGAAGACGAGAGAAGAAACAATAACATGGATTGTACATTAAATTTTTTTGAACAGGTAGAAAAAAGTACATTAACGCCCGATTATTATTATACAATTTCATTAAAATGTTATTTATTATCACTAATATGCTATTTTCTTAATTTTTTAAACCAATTTTTGTCGTTACGTTTTTTTATTAAATGAGGAGAGGTGGCTTTTGCACTATATAATGTGTAAGTACCTAATTATGCGTTTTTTCGGTACACAAGTAATACATATTATTATATACCACAACTCAATTATTAGTTTATGTATTTTTATATGACGATATTATGTATTTCTAATTTTCTAAACTTTATGGGATTATTATTATTATCATTATTATTATGTATATTATCTAGAAAAAGGACTTATTATTATTATTATGTGTAATCCTTACAACGCAATAAAATAAATACTTGAATTTTAGGTCAATGGATGACTAGATATAAGTTCATGTATATTTGATATTGGTTCTTGAAATTTATAGGCTATCTCTACTGACACCTTGCAAACTGCTGCTGGTGAGCGGTATTTTTTTTATAAAAAATCAGCAACAACAACAGCTATAAAGACTACTATAAAAACACTGGACAAAAAATTAGGTGATTTGTTTACGTTTGTGTGATGACTAGAAAAACATATGACAAGTAAATTGTTATATTTTGGCCCCTTTTTAATATTCCTGGATGAACATGTGTGTATATTGAGAGAGGGGTTAAGAATTAACGGGACAACACAATAATAATAATAATAATACTAATAGTAATTAAATAAATAGTATTAAATAAAGACAAACATAAAAAGCGGTGAACGCCACTACCCAAAAAATTACACCAGTTTAATTGGCCCCCATTTTTTACGGTTGATTAGAGGATGAGAGCGATAGAAATAAAAACTAACGAAATTAAATTAGTGGTACTAATAATTATATTAACCTTTAGTAAAGGCTTTTTTAAATAAAAAAATATGGATGTGGAATTGAATGGATCAAATATATAATGTTCCTCTAATTTGAATATTATTTAAAATTACATGGTTGTTTTGTGAAGTGATTGAGAAAACGTAGTTGCTCGTAAGAGGATGATGATTAAAAAATGCAAAAATAAATAATTGTACAATAAAATGATTTGATGCTGCGATGCGCTTGCTTTAGTTGTGGTGTTTTTTTCCAGTGCCAACGTATGGTAGAAGTACGTACAGTGATAATAATAATAATATATACACTATCGAGTTGCTTTGTTTGGAGGAGCAGATGCGAGAAAAAATGGAAAGATAAATAGGAAGACGAAAGAGTGTACTGTACCTCCATTCGGGTTTCTCCGACTCTGGCGTGCTAACTGCCAGGGATTTGCTGCGATGGCTGAGGGCTTTTTGTTGTCCTTGACTCCTGTCTCGGTCCCCACCCCCACCCCAGCTAAACTTGTCCCGAATGCTGGCTGCCTTTGTACTTTGTCTGCGCAGCTTTTTGATCCAGTCCCGGCGCAAGTCGCGAAATGCGACGTTTTCTAGTTCTTGCAACTTACGGCGTTCCTCTTCGATTAGTGCCTGGGGAGAGCCTGCTTTGTTGAGTTCGTCGATAAGGCTGATTCTCTCTTGCATCTCCTTCTCGAGCATGCTCCGTTTTTGACGAGGGCCTACACTTGGATCCGTGAGAAAAGCGGGTAAGTTACTGTCCTGCTGTTGGGTACTCTTCTGACGGCGGAGGAGGACCACACTCTCTTGAGAAATAGACCGGGCCGCGCGGGCTGGTCGAGTGCGGAGCATTTCATCCCCACGTTCATTTTCTGGAAGGTCACCGGCATTTGAAAAGTCGTCTCGCTCTTCACCCTCTTCGTCTCCGTCTTCTTCCCTGCCGTCCTCGTCATCTTCCACAACGTTATCCTCGTCCTCCTCTTCGTCCTCTTCAAAGGCGGCCAGGGTGGTGAGAGTGTGACCGAGGGCACTCAGTTGCTTGCCTATATTTACATCCACGTGCATATCCACGCCTTCCATTTGCCACTGCACGTTCAAAAACCACTTTGCATTGTGGCCAGATTCCTCTGGAGCCAACAATCCACTTTTCCTGCTGGTTGTTCGAGAACAAACCTCGTACGTGCCCTCGCTCACTACACAAAAGTTCATCACAGTGGGATCCAACAAGTTTGGCTTCCAATCATCCATGCTAACCATGTCATCTGTGAACCGGAAACAAAGCCCCGTAAACCGTCCTTTACTCACTAGGGAGCCTGAACTGCAGGCTGAAATTGATGTGCTCTCCAGCGTTACCACAACGGATCCTCTGCTTTCCGAGTCGGCTCGTAGGCCATGGGGAGAGGGATTCAACGGAATTGAAATACCCATATCGTCCACTGTCAGTTGAAGAAACAGCGTACAAGTTTGGCTTCCAATCGTCCATGCTAACCATGTCATCTGTGAACCGGAAACAAAGCCCCGTAAACCGTCCTTTACTCACTAGGGAGCCTGAACTGCACGCTGAAATTGATGTGCTCTCCAGCGTTACCACAACGGATCCTCTGCTTTCTGAGTCGGCTCGTAGGCCATGGGGAGAGGGATTCAACGGAATTGAAATACCCATATCGTCCACTGTCAGTTGAAGAAACAGCGTACTGGACTGGAGTACAGGGGGGCCTTGACCTTGTCCTTGCTGCTGCTGAGGCGTCGGCTGCTGTGGCTGTAACCTATGCTGATGTTGTACTTCCGGCAGAACTTGTTGCGTCACTGCAGTGCAAGTCATTACCTCAGTATTCAAAGAGCTCCTCTGTTCATTCCAGTACTCGTACGCACTTTTGTAGTTCAACCAGACCAGGATTGCTTTGTCAACGGCAATAGGCTGTACATAAATCAGCGGTCTGGTCAATGTGATCAAAACAACCTCCTTATCTTGACCCTCAACACCTCCCATCATGGAACTAGTTGCATTGGTACTTCCCATGTCAGCCACATTCCGCAAACCAATGCGCGTTTTGAAAAATGCGTACTGCTGATACTCCGAATCCGCCTCCTCAAAAACCATGTTACGGATAAGCTGACCCAAACTCAAATTTACGTCCACTTGCGCCTTAATAAACACCTTATTCACGTCAATATGCCGGGCTCCCTGAGTAGTGTTCCCTTGTTGAGCTCCAGTGTGATGCTTGTGACTATGGTGACCGTGTCCATGACTGTGATGTCCATGTCCATGTCCTTTTCTCCGTTCTCCTCTTGTCCAGGAGGATGTACTCTGTTGTTGCTGCGCAGATTGTCCAGGAATCGCATCCTCCCCCTCCCACTGTTGTCCCTCTTCATCCTCATCCGTTTTTACCCGGTTGCTCATCTGAAACTCCAAAAGTCCCGTCTCCAACCTTACCGCTGTATTGGTTGGAGTGGTTGCCGTGATCTGAATGCTCTGTAGGCGCACCACTAAAGCAAACAAAAGACTTCTCACAGCTCCTCTGGAAGAACCATCGTCTTCCCACAACGGGACGGGTTTATCTCCCCCGGACATTTTAAGAACGACCTCATTCACCTCCTTCATGAACACCTTTTGGACGAACACCAAGTGATTAAGTAGATCTGTGGTAAGGCAGTGCTCGAAAGCACCAATATCGGCAAAGGCACTCAAATAATTCCCTTTACGGAGCACGACCCCATCATCGGTGGCCATGGTGGCATCCGGTTCTTTGGACGCCACACCGCCGTGCTCCTCCTGAATGTACTCAGCAGTGACGTCTACCTGGGGCAAACTAATACAAGCAGCAGACGGTAACGTGCTGGCTTCATTGGCCATACTTAACTTGGTCGTGAAACTCAGGTTGTGAGTGGGCAACCTAATTTGAAACTTGGCCTTGCTTCCCGTAATCCCACAACTTTTCACCTGCTCCATCTTATACTGCGCCTGAAGGGAAGGCAGCAACGCGGCCGTAATGCTGAGACTTTGGAGCACAATAGTGAATTGCATTTGAAGGGGTTGGAAAAGTGTGGAATCGGATGCCTTTCGTTGAGCGGCGTTTTGGCCAGTGTTGGCTTGCGCGGGGTTGTGATGAAATCCGTGCATGGCCGAGTCCACCTGGTGACTGAGATGAGCGGCAAAGTCAACCTCGTCAAAGGTCGTTCCTCGGGAGATCCGGGAAGCCGTGCGATTAGCCCTGAATTCCTGAAGGGTACTGCTCAATTGCTTTGTACTTCGAGTCATCATGCCGTGGAGGACCACGGGATGCTGAGGAATATCTATGATCACCGGTCCTACAGTGAGTAACCCAGAGTTCTTATCCTTCATTCGTCTACTCTCACTCGAGTAGAGAGCCCCACTTTTGGAAACGGATACACGAACAACCGTTTGTTGGTTGGGAGCTACGCCTTCTAGCAGAACAATCATGGACTGACCTATGTGACCCGTGAGGGACAGCACCACTGCAGCCGGTCTCATTTTCTTTTTGTACGAGCAACTCGCTTGCAAGTTCATGATTTCCGCTTCCAGCTTTAGTCCACTTAATGATGCCAGCAGCCGGGTGCGCTGGATTCTAGCAATGCCAAAAATGCTCACTCGGGGTGTCTCAAATGCTCCGTGGTCCCTCTGTTTCTCCAAAGAGCTGGTAGCGTAGTTGGGTTGAACAATCTGCTCTTGACTGGTTTGTTGTTGTCCCTTTTCGGCGTCATCAAGAACATCCTTCCCGCCACCTGCAGATGTAGCTGTTGCCGTGGTTGCGGAAGCGGCCCCGCCGCCGGTCCCTTTATTAAAGCTGGATGATGACAACGGGGGTGGACCAAGGAGTTTGTTGTTGAACACTGTCTTTGTTTCTGGTCTTGTTGCATACAAATCCAACAGGTAGTAAATAGTACGCCAACAGTTTGGTGCTGCTGGAGTGGTAACAGCCCCCTCCGTTCCCCCTGCAACACTTGTAGCCCCCGCAGCGGTGGTAGCAGTCGTGTTCGGCGTGATCGCAATAGTAATCCCACCGCCAGTTCCAGCCACACCGCCAACAGTACTACTCGTACCGGCCGCATCAATCAAATCCGTGGGGGCGCGTAAACTTGTTGGCGTCTGACTAGCACTAGAATTCCGAAGTGTTCCGTCAAAATTCAACTTGTGGTGAAGTACGCTACTCCCCTTTTTGAATCTCTGAGCAAAGCTCTGCGTTCTCGTGGCCAGGGCACTGCTTAATGTGTTCGTGGCCGTGGAGGGAGCCTGCAAGTATCCCGTGCTTTTCTGACTTGGCTGCCTATTCAGCATACTAGCAAGTCCTCCTCCAATGGTCACCTTATCCCCTCCCATAAGTGCCTCCCCACCGTCGGAACTGCTACTATTTTTGTGTCTAACTCCCCTTCCACTCGCACTTCGGCACAAAATTGTTGTCGTATGGACGGCCCCTCCATCTTTCGTCGAGGCTGATGGTCGTTGTTCCCTTAACTCCATTTGGGTTTCTCTAACGTTCTGGTACATGGTCGTTATTTGATGGAGCAATCGAAGAAGCGGCATGTTCACCTGTTGCGAAATGTAGTCGATATTGACGCTAAAAATAATAGCACTCTTTGCCTGTTTTTTCCAGTAATTCCTACTCAAATAGATCATGCTGCGTCGATTAAGGATGTCTCTGTTCACATCTGCCGACTTTTGAAAGTCGCACTCCAACCCGATCTTTTCACACAAAAAGGCGGGCACTTCCGGAGGAATATTCAGAACAAAGGGAGAGGATGAAGATGTTTTGCTGTTGTTGTGATCCCCTAGGGAGGAACCCTTCTCCGGCGGAGGCCGCCGGCCAATACCTTTCATTTCACTCTCGACAATGTCAATTCTCAACAGGTCAATCGCTGCTTTGATGCTCATATGACTGCCTAGGTGATCAAAGCTGTAGCCCATGATTTGATGGGGCATCAGACCCATGCTGGTGAGTAGGGGTTTGAAAATCACATGCGCATCTAGTAACATCAGACTGGGATGTTGAGGAAACTTGGAATGCGCGCCAAGAAGCAAACTCTCCTCATGACTTTGTTCACTGCTAAAATGCCTCTTGCTCATTTTATTTGCTGTGGGTGGTGCGGTTCCTCCGCCCCCACCTCGGGACGTGGTTTCGTCGTCCTCTACTTTCCCTTCTCTGTTTCCATGTCCCCGTCCGCCTTCATTTTGGTTCGCCTGATTCCACTCGTTAACTTGACGAATAATATCGGACTTGTTTAATCTCTTGTTTCCTGTGTTGGCTCCTGGAGTACTACGACCAGATTCTCCCATCAACCGCTCACTCTCTCCATCCCCGTGACTCCAGCGGAGTAGACTACTAGTGGCAGAGCTTCGTTTGCTGGAATCTTTCAGCGCTCCCGCTGACGTGGTCCCACCACCCCCTCCTGTAGCAGCAACTCCCCCCGTTTCTGGTATCATCATGGAGTTGAGGGCATTCTGATCCGGGAGAGAGTACACATCACTAGCACGGAGTCGATTTTCCGGCAACTGTTTCTTTTGAGGTTGACCCGGCGCTCCACTCAAATCACTCATGGAGCTTGACGAAAAGTTTTTCCCGGAGCTCTTATCAAACCGGAAGGATTGGGAGGATACCGTGCCACCTTCCATGTCCAAAAGAGTAGCCCTTTCGTCGGTGGTCTCTTCCACGGACATTTCCCCATCTGAACCGGGGCTCTCCTCTTCACTATGAGGCAGGGTAAAGGTCACGGTAAAGTTCTTTGATTTTTTCGACTTTAGATTATGCTCCAACAGGAGGGGCGTATACAGGACGTTCTTCCACTGTCTGGACAGCACAATAACTCCCTGTCTTAGCGTACTTAGTTGGGGTAATCGGGGCTCTTTCACATTTCCCTCAATTTTTTCCATATCCGTTTCGGCAATATACCGCCGCAAAACAATGCAAAGTTGACAGGAGGGATCCTCCTGTAAAGTTTTCGCCATTGGAGTCAATTTGCTGTATTTGCTTTTCGTCGGCTGATGAATCGACTGAATTTCCAAAGCTTCCGCCATTAAACTAGCCAGTAGACCTGTGGTACGTCGAGAGTAGCCTCGCAGCATCCCCAAAATCCCCATGGTCAGCTGATCAATGGGATTAAGCCAGGCGTTAATTGCGGTACTTGCTGTGCTCACCAGATTCCAGTCCACCCGCGTGTAGTCAATTTTTCGCGTTATGGGTGTTTGGGGCGGGGCTGCGAAATTGTACCACATCACTTTAAACCGAATAACACACGACGCACTCGCCGCATCCACACTACTAACCACACTCCCTCCAGTTTTTCCTTTCCCGCCTCCCGTTCCACTACTCGCAGCCTACCCCCTCATCCCCCAAATCTTGATCGTGATCTTCAATCAGGGTGTTTGTTTCTTTATCACTGCTCACATCACCCGCATCCTTCCCCACAGACGAGCCATCATGGGCGGACGCTGCCGTGGAGGGAGGTGCCGCGGTGGCGCTACTACTTCCTCCAGCTCCTCCTCCGACTCCATGTGTTACTTCATTGCACAGCGTAACACTAACCGTCTCCTCTTCCCTATTTTCATCTTCGTCCTGTTTATCCTCTTTTATTTGTGCCTCCGAATTTTTCACTCCTTTCAGGGATATCCCTTCCAGTCCACACTCGCACATGATAAAACCTAACTTTTCATCCGAAGAAATGGGCCTTTGTTGTTGTGGCGTTTGAAATGGGAAAGTGCCATTGTCTGTCAATAATTCCGATGGATCCTCTAACGTATTCTCTTGTCTCGCTCCCGATTGTTCTCCGTGAATTCCACTATTACTGCTGTTGCTAGGCGCCAGGCTACAGGGGATTTTGGCAAAGCGGAACAGCACCTTTGAGTGTGGATTCGGTATGGCCGTGATCACAGCTTCCTTCAGAATACTACTGTCATTCTTCAATCTTCGCAACTGGGCGTGCAAGCGAGTAATATTGATGGAGGTGGAGATAAGTTCACTCTGCTTCTCCGAATTTTCAATGAACACCGGCTCGCTCAGAATGCTCTCACTGGTCGACACTTTACTCTTTCTCTTCTTCACAGCTTTTGGCAAAATCGCCGGTCTCTGCAGCACCTGCACGGTTTTCCGCTCCTGTTGTCGGTACAAAAAGTAGACGTGAGTGCGCTCAATCGCCACGGCCAACATGGAAACGCACATTAAATCTCGAATGTTGTCCAGGGCAGAGAAACTAATCACCTCTTCCACAACACTAGCCTGGAGCAAGGTTAAATTCATTTTAGGGATAGAAATGGACCCCTGGATAGCAGTTTGGACAACCTGCTCGAAAAGATTTTTATGTACGGGGCTATGTTCCTGCTCCTGTCGGATGGCCGTGTTCCTTTTGGAATTTTGCATTCGCATCAAAAACACACTCTTTTCTTTTTTCAAAAGATTCGCTTTCTCCACTCGGGAGNTCAAAAGATTCGCTTTCTCCACTCGGGAGATGCACTCGCCGTGCAAATGATTAACCATGGTGAGGGGATGCAGCGAGCAAAGTGTGGGAGTGATGGCTTCCACAAATTTTTGAAGAGCTTCGAGTAGCATGGGAGATACCATGATGTTGACGTCATTTTTAGTGCGGACGACAAGAGTGGTACACTCACTAGATGTGTGTCCATCTTCTTCTCCATCCCCCACCCCACTGAGAATCGTTCGGTAAAATTCGTCATTTTCCATGGGCGCAGATGGGGGGCTTCCTCCGGATGCTTGATGATATTCCTGAGCTCGACTTCCGGTATTGGTGGTTCCTCCGCCAGCAACTCCACCATAAATAGGAGTCTCCCAGAAATGTGTTTGTGACGGGGTATTAACACAGGAGGAGCTGGCAGGGGGAGTACCGCCCACCCCAATACGATCCACCATGGCTAGTGTGGTAAATCCATCCACCAACGGTTCAAAAAAGGGCGTGTACTTACTTCCCGCGTAGATAAGCTTTCCATCCTGCATTTGGACAAAGGGTGCCAGACCTAGAGAATCGGAGGGAGTGCAGTTGGGAGCACTCACGTGCCAATTGTCGCACTTCAGTTGTGTCAAGTGACTCATGTAGCACGGCATCAGAAGACTACTCTCGGTGATGGGTTTGTTGAGATGCATCTGTAAATTGACCATGCATTCTTCCTGAACGCTCAGAGCGGAAATGAAACTGACATCGGACAGAGAGTCGAGAGAGTCGTAGCTGCCGTCCCACTGTCTTGAGGATTTGTGTCTTAAGTGATTGCTCAGCGTTTCGTCCATAACACTTTGTCGTTCTTCCAGAGAGTTCAAACGGAGCAGAGTACTGGTTGCACTGGGAGCCATGGTGGTAGCTTCATGATGTTGCATGCTTGGAGCGTCCGCTTTGCTGCTGTCGTCGTCAAACGAATGGAAATAGTCTTGACATGTGGGCGTGCCGTGGCGACTGCTGGAATGGTGTTCTGCAGCTGCTGCAGTACTTATGAGTCGAGACTCACTTTTTCTCTCAAGTGTGGCCCTACTACGCTCCATTCTCTCGATGGAGTGGGTGCTCAGCTTTCTTCGAGTGGAGGTGGTTCCTGTACCAGAGGTAGTTACCGATGTGGATGTCGTGTTGTAATACCGCTCATTGTGAGGACTAGCCGAGCTACTTGTATGACTCAAGTCCGCTAATAAACTAGGTTTGAAGGTGAACGGCGCTTTGGTGGAGGTACCAGGGGGTTTGTTGCTCCCGTGGTGGGCGGTACCTCCACCCCTTCCCCACTCTGAAGGCATTTCAATCAAAGAAGTCCCCTGGGTAGTGTAAGGAGGGGTGTCAAAAACTAGCACGCCCGGTTTCAAAATGCTCTGTCCGAAACCAGGATCCTCGCCTGGTTTATTCACCCGGAAACAGGCAACATTCACGCCATCCATCCAGTCTTTCTTGCTTGGCCAAAAGAAGCGGGTTCCACCAGCGTTACTTCCGAAAAAGGCACAGCCACCAGCGCATGCGCATCGTTTTGTCCCTGTACTGCTTCCTCCTCCTTCCCCTTTTCCTCCCCACAGGAACCATAAACGACGTGTCTTTTTATCATGTTTATTGAGATATCTAAGTTGAACACTGCCCTCAAGAGAACCATTTCCTCTCACTGCCATTTCTACACAAAGGGGACCCATTGCCACAGCCCCCGCCTCGAGCCATAGATAACTCCAAGACTGACCACTGGTTGAGGTTGGGCTAGCCTGAGTGGGACTTTGAGGCTGTGCATGGGTTGTCCAGCTGGCCGTCATTGTTTCGCTGGAGCTCTGAATGATGTTCATATCAGAAAATTGGAATCTCTTGGTGAACGCCGGATTTACCATGACAAAGTGTCTCAGTTGGAGGTTTGGGATGAGAAGAGTGAAACCCTCGCGCATCACGTGACCATGAAGATTGCAAAGCGCCAAACGAATCGGGCTTACCCAGAGGGAAAGTGCTGTTCCAGATTCTACAACGTATACATCTACAGCGTCCACGCTTAGTCGGACCATTTTGTACTTGATCTCTTCGGATGTGGGGCACAAACCATTTGGCACTTTGGGGTTGTTACTAGGATAATGGGAGGTCTGCGGGGGAAACGAACCGGAGGAGGAGGATGTTGTCGGGGGAGGTTGAGGGGTACTTCTTCCACCCCCGCACTGCGGGCACTGTGCACTTTCTCCACCACACTGACTACAAGATAACGTGGAGCACGTGCTAGCCCCATGAGTGGACGGCGGACACTGGTCTGAGTACTGATCCTCACACTCAAACTGGTTATTACCATGGTGACACAGGAGAAAAGAGTGCGGCGATCTCAGATTATTTTCTTCGTCCAACACGGTCAAAACAAAACTTTCCACTCCACTGACTATATTTTCTAGATGGGGTGTACTCAATCTACCGGATAGTCGTCCTAGTTGCACTTCCACCAGCCAAGCGTACTCCAAAGTCTCTTGATCCAAACTTCTACCTTCATTACTGAACATGGCATGACCTCTAACCTGGAGCCCACTGAGCATCAGATAACCCTCGCCCAGATGTTTATCCCCACTATCAAAACGTTCCACGGTATCACTCACAAGCATCATGATTGGAGACAGTAGCACCTGAAGCGTGGTCTCTCTATACTTTTTGTTCATTTCAAAACCAAACCGCTCCACACAAATCGTTGGGCACGGGGGATCGTCGTCATTGCAGTTTTTCAGTAAGTGACCTCGTATATCGTGAAGCGTTGCAGAAACTGTCACCTCCAAAGGACGATATTCCCTAAAGTCAATTTTATCCGCGGGAGAAGGACCTTGAAGGGATGATTGTCCCGGGGAAGTAAGTAACGAGCTCTCCATTGGGTTATGGTGAGCCTTATCAGTCTTGGTTGTAAAGAGGTAACTGGCACCACAGCGGATACGCTCCATATCAATGAACTCTTGATGATCCCCGAAAATGTTCTCTTTTAAGTTGATTATCAGTTTTAGAAGGCTTCCGTAGAGGAGAAGCACACTAGGTCCTACTTCTAGGTCAACATGTACCCGATCTGCGGGAAGGGACAAGGGATCAAAATCCGAGTACACCAAACTGGCGCCGCTTTTCTGAAAACGGAATACAATCGGTTGTTAGAGAAGATGGTAAAATATTGTCATGACAACAGAGATAAAATCAATGAGTAAAATTGAAAATTTCTACCAAATGCTTTTTCGAATGTTCCCTATCCCCTGGAATGCGAATGGGTGAAAGCAGACTTTCCTCCTTTTCTGGGGTAGTTACATCCGCTTGAGGCGTCGGTCCCAAAGGAGGCATTGGGTGATACGTAAAGGAAATGCTGATGGCACATATGGGCACAGACCAACACTCCACCCAGTTGGTACTGAGCTGACAGACGTTGCGCCATTTTTTCACTTTTCCCCGACGGCCACTACCCCCACCTCCGCCACTAGGGCCCGTTTTTGGATTAGCCTCTCCCTCTTTTTCGCTGGTGGGCGGATTAATGAAATGAACACTGCCGTCTGGATTCCGGATTTTTGCAGTTTTTCCTAAACTTTGCACCGCCACATAAGCAGTGCTTACTTGAGGCACGTAAAAGTTTAAGTCACCGCCTTCAATCTGGATCCAAAATTTGAAAAGTACAGTTTCCGGCAAGAACTCGTGGAAAGGGAGATCAAAGGAGAGTTCAAACTGCTCACCACACGCAGCAAGAAGATCTACAAAAGACAAAAAAAGTATACTCATTAGAGGTTCGACCTTATTTATTGGAAATAGGAATCTTGAGATATTTTTTCCAGCTTACCGAGTAACCCACCGCAGAAGGGGGCTTTTTCGCCTGCGACTTGCCCCCTCCAGCACCAGAGTCTGGATCCTTTCCAGCCCCACTGGCGTCCATGGACATGTTGTTATTCGTATGACTACTGGCGTTACTCGCGCTTTTGCTATGGCCCGGAAATATGACAGAGTCGAGGCCAAAAAGTTTCTCGAGTCTCGAATATAACTCGGAACGATTGTACAGGTGGTACTCGAAGCCATTGAGAAGAATGGAAAGGCGGGTGTCAGAATGCGACATATCTGAAAAAATATTTTTAAATAATCGTTAAAAAGTTTCACTTTTGCATAATTACTTTGCTTTCAAAAAATTACAATTGTTTTGCTCTACCTTCCGTAATATCCTTCGGCACGTACGCCCTCCACCACCGAAATATCACCCAACCATCTTGTATTCTCAATGAGCAGTCTTCTGTGACGTACGCTACATCTCTAAACATAACTTTCCCTGACAGGACGCTCACGGAAACGGAGCCAATCTTAATGTAGCCATCTTTAATGAATCGGTTCGCAACTTTAGTCACAAGTAGACCGATAATGCGTGAACTGTAAAATGTGATATACAACACCCACAGGAAACCACACACCAGAGAAAACAGGAATGTGAGGAAATTGGCATCTGTACTAACTTTCACAAAGTCATCAAAATTGGTCAGATTTACGTTAAAGTTCAGATTGTTATTTGCGTTGATGGTCGTACTGCTACTCAGCACGTCGCTGGTTGGAGGAGAGTTTTGCCCAAAATTGGGATCACTCGTGGTGCTGCTCATGAAAAACCCGTCCACATCCCCAGTCACTATTGCATCTTCTAACTCACTGCTGCTTCCCCCGGCACCACCCACCAGATCACTGGCACCTCCCCCGCCAATAACACTTAACAGCATCTCTAACACCATGATTACTACTTATCAGACCGTTACTTTTTTAAATATCCTTTTAATTTTTTCGTTATTTTCGAACATGGAATGATTATCGAACATCAAGCTTTTCGAACATTACTAGTACACTCTTTCGTAATCTTCCAGCACAAAACCTATAAACTACCTTGGAGGAATCGCGTTTTTCATGCTACAAAAAATGTTTCTTCGCTTCTATTTATCTATGTTAAATTAGTCAACGTCCACCTCTCTCTTAATTTTAATGTTCTTTTTAAACGCATCACAATTCACATTTCGGCGGGAATTTCTTGTTATTGCTAATGACTAGGAGCACCAATTTTTTTCGTCACTGAGAGATTATTTCAAAGGTTTCCTTACACAAAAGAAACTGCCTACCTAACTGCAGATGGCAGAGTGTGGAGCAACAATCGATAAATCTAAGTAACGGCTATGGAGAGGAAACTCTATTTTTTACAAGGATGAGCAAACAGGAAACTACTAAATTTTCAACTCTAATCTTGACGAATGTTCTCTTCTCCAAACGAATGTTTCTCATTTTTACCTATTTATTGCAATTTTCCCCGTCTCCCATCAAGTTGCATAGATTACGCTGATGTTTAGCTTGCGCACAGACCAATTACCTCGGCGCAAATGCCAACGTGTTCACTCCGGCGGCTGCCGCTGCTGCTGGCAACTTGTGACTTGTTCTTGATTTTAATTGCAGAACTGCATATCTAATCGCTGAATACATCAGCGAACGACCATTCCAGTAATCACTTTTGTGAATGCAGTCGTGATCACGCTGTGGTCCTTGTTGGTACACTAATCGTGTCGACGGTGGTGGTGGTACGGAGATAACAGTCGAAGAATAATGTGTGTCACAGCAGCAAATACGAGGTAATCACAGTAATAATATGTTTGTTGACTTTAACTTTTTGCAGTTTGCCTTGGTTGGGGAGAGAGGAGCTCTATTTGTTGGAGGTCCACAAAGTTAGCGATGCTCGCCAATGAGATTTTTGATAAGCCGCTACTGTTTTTTAAATCAAATACGGCTGCTGGTACAGATCATCCAGAATTTTGTGGCAATGGTGCCGAAGATGTTAAAAATTTCTCTTGTTAATCATAACTAGTGTTGTTGAAACCATTCGGTGGATTCACCCACACAACTTTTTTTTAAAGTAAATGCATGGGTTTTAATAATTTTAAATACACACACAACACCCGTCTTAAATACTTAACTTTGCGACCAAAACAGTGACAATCAAATACAAAATAGTTATATTAATAACAATTATAATAAAAATAATATACACAAAAATGATCTATCCAAAATTGGGTTTACAGGCTTGACTTTGCTAAATTATTGTTTTTACTGCTTTACAGATACTTAACTATAACTATTTGTTTCCCTAAAATTATAAACAGGTGAAAAAATGCCTTCAACGGTTTAAAAAACTAGGTTAATAATATCAATCTTCAATACTTAATGATGACTTAAGACTCACTGACAATTTCGTGGAGAGTAATCGGTGACGACGACAATAACGATATAAATAAATTATTATGAGAGAATAGAAGGGAGATGTGCTCATTACAATTTTTATCCTTTCGCTTCACTTTACTTTATCTCTCTTAACATTCGTTTTTTCTCACACTTGGCCGACTCGACTTCAATTTTCTTTGCGTTTTTGTGTGGTTTTGGTTACGTAATAATTATAATAACAGCATTCATAATAATTACATACAGTATTTCGTAAAACCTTGTATTGTTTTTTTGTACCGGTTCAATCCCCCACCACTACTGGCTTCTTTAAACAAAAACTTAAATCGTCATCATAACTGCAGCATCATCCTCCTCCTCCCGTAAATCACATGTTTCTTCCTCATCATAATAATAATGTTTGATTGCTGATGCTGATGACGAAGACGATGGGGGCAGATTTATTAGTGTAGTTGATGATTGCTCATTACTATTATTACGCTGATGATGATGCTGCTGTTGATGATGACTCGGCTTACAAAAACGACAATGATAAGAGGAGGAAAAATTTGACAGAAACTCGTTCAGTTTTATCCTCATGATGAAGCCGCGCCGCTCCCCGCTCTCCCAACTTCCAGATGATTGCCTACTAATATTTTTATCAGCACACAGACAACAGAGTCGACTTGTATTTACATAATAAAGTTATTTTACTCTTTTAGTCTATTTATACCCTCCCACGTACACAAACACACACACACACCTGATGATAACCACCACCATAGTTTCCTTGAGAGCCTTCTTTGAGATAACCCCTACCACCACATATTTTTATTTACTTTTTTCACACCGCTCCGCAGTTCCGCACCAACCACAAA